>JAGWCC010000588.1:0-292201 GCA_022651775.1 Drusus annulatus
TCAAATTAATTAACTGATCGGTTTCGATTAGTTCAATAAACAAAATGTATGTAATGTTGTTTTTTTTTTTTTAATATTTGCAATAATAGCATAAGATTGAAAAATACCTGCTACATAAGTAAAAGTTTTTTTTCACGGGTTACCGGTTCGCATTTTTTTTCTCCTATTTTCAGCGGTCCGCAGGCGTGAAAAGGTTGGGAAACGCTGGTTTAAATGCGAAGGCAAGTGTGGTACGCTGTTTTCGGCGGGATATACAAAAATTCAAAAATTAAAAATTAATTTTCGTTTAAAATATTAATATGTATAAAATATACTGTTAATTAATCTAGAGAGTCAACATTAATAAAAAAATGTACTGAAATTCCTTAGTGAAGAATAAAAATCTCCAAACAAATTACCCCACGCTAAAAAAATATAAAAATTATGATGAATACCGCACAAGTCTCAACTGCTCCTGACCGTCTGGAGCCAGTGAGACTATGGCATCCCCAATTGGGGTATGCTGTGAGGCTGAAGGTAGTGGGGAAGAGGAAGGCTGGGAAGTACCTGTCTATTGAGATCTGGTCACCGAACACGGCCAAAGCCACGTCAAGGAACGTTTCGATTCTGAATGGTGGTATTTCATCAGGGCGATACTTACTTAAGTATCTACCACTCTGGAACGTGTCGCAAATATACGCGGCGTAAAAACCCGGAGAAAGTGATTTATACCAAATGTGTATAGGTTAAGTAAAAATATTAACTATCCCTCTTATATCGTTACTCCAAGGGTATTCCAGATTTGTACCATCCAAATTTATAGGCCCTCGAATGATATTATATGTATCCATATGGCCCTCATAGCAATAATATACAAGAGAGAGCGCTGCTGTAGTCAGTTTTTATTTATTTTATATTTGCAAAAACAGTTTTACACCAAAAAATTGCAAAAAACACAAAAAATGGTGATCATAATTACACAAAGATTAAAAGTAAAAAATAACTTTAAAAACAAAAAAAATAGTTTTCAAGAAGTACATAATATAGTTAGAACTTAATAGCTAGTTCTTGCTTAAACTTGTTATAGCTCGTGTGAAAAATATCCAAACTTCCTGCGAGGCAGTTAATTAACTTAGTTAGTCTTCCCAGGGGCATCACCATTGGTAAGTTAGTTCTGCACCTGGGAAGAAACAGAAGCCTGTGTTGGCGGCCTCGCGTGAAATTATCAGGGACATAAAATCCAATTTCCGCCAGGATGTCAGGTATTAATAATACACCGTTCAGGAGTTTATGAGCAAAAAGCAGTAATGCTATATCCCTCCTCAGTAATGTGAGGTTTGCAGGACTCGGCTAGATCTGGGCGTGGCTAGGACTAGGGTAGATTATTTATACATCCATGCATAGCACATGTTGACATAATGTTTTTGTTTATTCGTATAACCACTTTACCACAGTTTTTTGAAAATATATATGTAACATGTAATTTAATAAACCGTTGAGTTAAGTTAATTTATTTCGCATATCAAAACGTGTGGGCGGAGTCAACGGAGACGTGGGACACGAAGAACATCCTTACAATACTTTAAAGCGGTGTGATAATTTGGGAAATTTTGCTATCTCTCTCTTTCTCATAGTTTACGACGTAAAAACCCGGAAAAAGTGATTTCTCACAAATTTGTATAGGTTGGGTAAAAAGAACTAGCTCTCTCTCTATATATTGTTACTCTAAGATATGGCCTTTGGCAGCAAAAATGTTCCCCACCTCTGCTATATAGGTAGGTACCAACAATAATCCATCCGTGACATGAATAAAAACGCGATTAATTTATGTATCGTATAAAGCACAATGAAATAGTGTCAAGCATAAAATCGCCCATGGCGAATATCGATTGTTTTCCCACTAACCATTTTATTGCAAATCGGCCAAAGTTAATGGAAGTGTTGATAAAAACACACAGCTCGCCATACATTTTTTAAATTTTTTTTTAATATTAATACCGCACAAGAGTCTCAACTGCTCTCAACCGTCTAGAGCCAGTGAGACTATGGCATCTCCAAATAGGGTATGTTGTGAGGCTGAAGGTACTGGGGAGGGGAAGGAGATCGGGAAGAGGAAGGTTGGAAAGTACCTGGCTATTCAGGTCTGGTCACCAAACACGGCTTAAGCCATTTCAAGCAACTTAACTTTGCAGGTGACCAAAAGAGGCTTTTTACGCATTTGGAAGATAAAAAAATGTGCAAACAAGCGAAGCTAGCAGTTCACAATGGAATGATTATACCAACCCTGATGTATGGCAGTGAGACTTGGAACTGGCAGAGGAAGGATGAAAGTAGACTCAATGGCTTGGAATTGAGTTCCGTGAGGCGTTTGTGCGGTAAAACCATGTGTTAAAAATATGGGTATCGGGAAATAATGCAAGGCTGATGTAAGCGTAATAAATAGGATTTATAAAGGGACGCTCAAATGAAGAAGTGTGAGAATAATACATGACGCGAAAGTGAATAGTAAAAAAAGTCGGAGACGCCCGAAGAAAACATGGCACGATCAAGTGAATGAAATACTTGAGTCGGGCCATGTCAAAAGTCAAAATAACAGAAGAGTACGTATGAGACGATGTATGAATGTAAATGAAGCAAGGGGTGTGTGCCAAGACAGAGTTGTATGGCGGTCCATCCTCTCTGCCTACCCCTGCGGGGAAACGGCGTGATGGTTAGTTAGTTAGTTAGTTATTATTTTGGTTTTTAGATGAAAAAATGTCTTTGCCGATTTGAAATTTTTTATTTTCCCTCGTAAAATTGGCACTTTCCACGCACACGCCTAAAATCCTCGGAAAACATTTGATATTAGTCTTTGGTGACCAGATCTGAATAGCCAGGTACTTCCCAACCTTCCTCTTCTCCATCTCTTTCCCCTCGTTACTACCTACAGCCTCTCAACATACCCCAACCGGGGTTGCCATAGTATCACTGGATCTAGACGGTTGGGAGGAGTTAGGACTTTGGTGCAGTATTTACTATAAAAAAATCTCTTAGTATGTTCATAATATTTAGTTTTTTTATTTTATATTAGTTACTTGTACATTAAAGTTTACAAAATTTCTGATTATATCATTTTAGTTTTGACTTAATAATATTTTAACTTATATTCTACTTATTATTTTTATTTATATGTATTTTAAATAGTTCTTACAGGCTACTTTGAATTTATTTATTGATGGGCATAATTTGGATGGTTTCCGGCAGCGCATTATAACATTTCATAATAATAATAATAATATTTGGACGATTTGTATAGCGCCGTTTTTGTGAAAAATCACCTCAAGGGCGCCGTACAGATCTTACTTTCTATCGTTACATATTAATTCCTAGTTTAAATAAGAAAATATACAGGAACATACTTACCTGGCAGGTCCCATCAGATAGACACAATTATTAACTTTAAATTTTTATTATTATTATTTAATTTTTAAATATATATTTTTTTGTATTTATTTATTTATTTATTTTTTTCTTTTTCCGATTTAGGGCATGGGAGCGAACTTAAAAGAATGGACTTTCTGAAATTTGTCATACAGTACAGGATTTGGTTAAAATTTGCATATCTAAAGGTGATTCGTCGAGAGACAGATTATGTTGAGATTCTTTTAATGAATTTAAGGATATGAGAGTCTGAAAAGGAAAGTTTTCAGTTTGGACCGAAATTCTGTTGGGCTCGTTATACATCTTAGTTCCGGAGGGAGTTTATTCCAAGCCTTCGGCCCCGAAACTCCGAAAGCGCGATCTCCAAACTTAGTATTTGGATTGCGTTTAGGTTCTATAAGCCTTCCGATAGCCGATGACGTTGCTGATCTCCCCTTTATATAGTAAGCTATTTTGTGTGTTGGCTTTATTCTTTTCTGGTAGTCTGATTTTTTTCGTGTCCTTGTATTATGTTTGTGAATATCCACATTGTAGATAATTTTGTCAGAAAAATATTTTGATAACAAGTTATTCTTCATTTTGTGTATAAAAATCAATGTTAGCCAATTTAGTTCCTCTGACATTTTAGTATTGATAAGATTACATCATTAAAACAAACATAAAAAATGAAGAAACGCACTTATTTAAAAAAAAATAAAAAATGCAAAGTTAAATTTGTCAAGCTGTAAGTAACACAACCTAGTCGATAAAAAGCAATAATGCTACTCTCAATGTTACTTTACACGGTCGATTGCACAATTTCGAGTGAAAACGACCCTGGGGTATGGGAATGAAAAATATCTACCAACGCTGATAAAGGTAGCTGCTAAATAATTTGCATCGATTTAGCCACTGAAGCGAAGAGATGTATTATATCCACTGATAGAAGTGTTAGTGGGCGTGTCGTGATGTGGATGTTTGGATGTGTTAGAAAAGTAGGGTCGATTTAATCTTACTTTTGATTTTATATCGTCGCCCGAAAGGTTAAAGAGCTGAAGCACCATTTGAGAAGTTTACACCAGAGCACTTTAAAGTTTTTTGTTTTTACATTAAAATTCACAAGTTTTCAAGACCTGGTTGGATTTTGAAAAGACATGGACATAAAATCCAATATCCGCCAAGATGTCAGGTATTAATAATACACCTTTTAGGAGATTATGAGCAAAAAGCAGACCATCATTAAGATCGCGAAAGGATGCTTAAAATTTGCTTTAATCTTTACTTTGGGAGTCAACTGAATTGAGATGATTATTTCAAGCTCAGAGAAGAATATATATGAAAAAAAGAGAGCTAAATATTTTTACCCAACCTATACAAATTTTCAATAAATCACTTTCTCCAGGTTTTTACGTCGTAAACCGTGAGAGAGAAAGAGATCAGACAAGTTTTGGTCGCGACCGTTAATTTTTCTGTTTCATAAATTAACGTTGAAGATTATTGATATTATTTCAATAATCAATACAAGGTAATTTAGTTTGATACAATCTGAAACCAAGGATTATTACATATCCACATAGCTGTTTCGTGTACACAAATGATATTTAATAAATCAACAAAGCTAATTTAATTTTAACACGGTTCAATTTCTGTATACAAGAATTGTACATTAGAAAAAAAACGTGTTGAAACTCGGGCGAAGCGGATAATTTAGTATCACTAGTATATTATAATTCTATTAATGTACTTATTCACATCAATTTACCTTACGACACAATAGATGCGAATCCATTATGAAAATAGTTTACAATAAAGCATAATGCCCTATTATATAAATTATGTGCCGTTCCGGTGTGTTAATTCTGCCAAATGGGAAGTTTTTACTTTCATTTTTTAGATAATGACCCTTTTGCATGTTTTTTTTTTTATTTTAGTTGGAATTACTAAGCATTAAGAAAAAATTTCAGAGCCGCAACAATTTTTAGAAAAATATCGTTTTTAATACCTTCTAAAATTAATCATTTTTTGAACTCTAAAAAGTGTTCTTTAGTGTCGTTTGAATAGCCATATAAATAATAAAAAAAGAGCCTACCTGGTCGAAACTGTCAGTTAACTTTCAAATTACGTAACCGACTGGTAGATACAGTCAGTATCGCCCTGGTGAATTTTCATCATTCCAAATCAAAACGTTGCTTGAATTGGCGATAGCCGTGTTTAATGACCAGATCTGAAGAGCCAGGTACTTTCCGACCTTTCCTCTTCCCAATCACCTTACATTCCTCACTTCCTCCAACCTCACAATATGCCCCAATTGAGAATTTCGGGCGGTATTCACACTAAAAACAACCGAAATCCAGTTATATTTTGTGTTATGTTAAAGATATAATCGGGTTGATGGTCGTGGTTAACTTGAAAATGTAATGTGCTAAATTAAAAAAAAAAAAACTATATTTTGTAGCATTGGAAATTCATAAAAGAGATTCATTTAAAATAAATAATAAATAGTATAAAAAGGATAATTTTCTTATGATTAAATAACGAGCTAAAAATACGCTAAATTTATAAAAAAAACTGTATTTTGAAGCATTGGAAATCCACGAAAGAGGTTCATTTAAGTATGCAGGCAGGTGGGAAAAGCGAACATTATTGTCCGTGGAGTGAAGCAAAAAACATAGATATCGGTGCTACTTGTAGATTTCTCATAATTTTACTATTTTTTGCGTTTTTTTTTCAAATCAATGCACTTTGTAATATTGAATTATAAATAACACTTTAGTAGAAGGTTCATGCATTAACTCGAACGATAAAGTTAAATGGAAATAAAACGAGAATGGTTTCAGTTTCTTATCAATATTTCGCCACGTAATTATAATTGCAAAAAGTGCACTTTATGTTTATGGTACGTTGTACGAAAAATCGTTGTTAAATTAGAGAATTTAATTCTACGGCGTTATTAAAGACATACGTTGTTCAATTTGTGGTGTTGACAATAATATACACTGAAAATCCACCATAAAATAAGAGTATAAACACGAAGTAACAATATGAAATAAGTCTTGATGAATAACGTAGTTACAAGAAGGCTATATATAATAGCATACTTCTTCCAAAAATACTAATGTCAAATAATTATTCTACTGTAATATCTAAATACTTAGTTATGTTTTGTGTGTTAATCACTCAGAGCAATGATATACGAGAGAGAGCGCTGCTGTAATCAGTTTTGATGAGTTTTACCCGACTCGGCTAGACCTGGGCGTGGCTACGACTAGGGCTAAGGTATTTATACATCCTTTCATAGCATATGTCGACATAATGTTTTTGTTTATTCGTATAAACACTTTATCACATTATTTGTTATAAACAAAAATATGGCATATAACCTAAAAAAAACGTTGACTTATGTACATTTAGGTGGCATATCAAAACATGTGGGCGGAGTCAACGGAGACGCGGGACGCGAAGAACATCCTTACAATACTTTAAAGCGGTGTGATAATTTGGGAAATTTTGCTGTCTCCTTCTTTCTCATGGTCTAAAAACTCGGAGAAGGTGATTTATCCCAAATTTGTATAGGTTGGGTAAAAATAATTAGCTCTCTCTCCATATATTGTTACTCCAAGGTTAATCATTTACTCCATGTTACTTCTGTACAGTGGCGTGCACAGAGTTTTTGATCGAGGTAGGCACTAGGAAAACGAGCGAATTCATTTATAATAGAGATAAGTGCCAACAGACGTTACTGATTACTATTGGACTTGTTTTGAAAAAGCACTGCCTTGGACACTAACAGAGGTACTAACACAAACTAGCCACTCGAACGTGCAACAGCTCACAGCATACATATTTTGTGTATTCTAGTGAACATAGAATAATCTACTATGACAATGGCGGCGTTGGAGCATATGTAGTTACTGCCTTTGACACGTTATAGTAGGTAGGTCGGTGTGGCGCTCGCGGCGGTGCTATCAGCTAAATTACGCGCGTTTTTTTAAAAGTGTAGATTTATTTTTTGCAATAATTCCATCATATTTAATCCAATATTATACATATTTTTATGCGACTACAGCAGTTTACATAATTTCACAAATATGTAAAAGTCCCCAAGGGCGTATATATAATAAAATTAACAAATACCCTACTAGAGTCCCAACTGCCCGTAGTCAGTGGGACTTTGATGTTGTTAGGCCGAAGGAAGGGAAGAGGGACAGGAGATGGGTAGAAGGTAGGTCTTGGTAATTAGGTACTTGGCTATTCAGCAATGGTAATTAAATTCTGCTAAAGACGTTTCAAGCAACATTTCGATAACGAACGGAGGTCCTTCACCAGGGCGATACTAAAAGTATCTACCATACTGGAATGTGCCGCAAATGCACTTTCTTATGTTTAATTAATTGTACAAGAAAAACAACCTCTTATACCGGAGCTGAGGATCTTAGCCGCTCGGCAACGGAGGTCATTATTTAAAGATAGTAATATAATATCAGGGTAGGAATTGAGTGATTAATCAACCACAAAAAATATTTTTAAATGGTGTTACCTGTGAAAAATCACTTAATTATATTATAGGTAGGTACTTTATAGCTTGTCCGATAATTTTGAAAATGTCCCACTCGTACGTACACACGGAAATCATAAATATTGTTTAATAATATAGAAGCAAGCTCGTGTACATAAACAAATGTTTGCTTACAGAAGTTCGTTATAAAATAAATCAATAATATTACAGTTCTAGATTCTAACTGTTAAAAGTTCGAGTGAAATTACGAAACGATGGTCAAATAAATACTTACCTATCCAAACACAATTGATTATTTTATTGAAACAATATTAACAACATTCAAGGAATATAACAAAAAAAACATTTGGTTGCGACCGAGACTCGAACTCGGGACCTCTACTCTACTTTGTAAATTTAAAAAAAGGTAATTCCACCCATGACGCAATTTACATTTGCAATAATTTTGTTCGTGTAGAACTTTGCTTACAGATATAAAAATGAATACAAATATCAGAGATATGTTAAAAAGCTATAATATCACATACAGCTTTTTAATATTTAAATATTTCAGGAATCCTTCCTCAATATAAAAATCTTCTTCGTGAAACTTTTCTGGCATCAGGAACCGGTTCCAAAAATAACCGGTTTCCCACCGGTCACCGGTAACTGGAACCGCAGGTTTACCCAATTTAAAATATCAAACATTCTTCTATTTTGCTATGCTATTTCCAACTGAACAGTATATTCCTAAAAGTGTGTAGGTATATACCGATTGTAAAAAAAAAGTTATCTATTTACATAAGTCTTTTCGATTCCTAGGCCCCTGACATGCAAGTGTAATTGATTGTCTGCCAAAGAAAGAATTTTGAGACTAGAAAGTGTTTGTTCAATCAAATGTAAGATAAAATAGTCCTTACTTCGGAATTACAGACACGACAACAACCCACTTATATCAATTCATATCTTCAGTGCCATTTAAAGAATTTATAGGTTTGTTAAAATTCAAAGCTTTTTTTGTAATGGCTTTAAATATCATTCATTAATGAAATAGTATCAATAATCTTTAACGTAAATATGAAACAGAAAAAGTCAGAAAATAAAAATAAGAAAAATAACGGCCGCGATCGAGACTCGAACTCGGAACCTCTACTCTATCCGGGAGTAACGCCTCTGCCAATTGAGCTACCAATACCTTATTAGAAACCAGCATTTTAATCGATCACTTTATTGAAAATTATTAATATTATTTTTCAATTTCTTCTGATATATGCTGCCATCTTTGTAATGGTATACAAATCTCTACCCGAGCACATATTGTATACCTAGATTGTGTCTTGGATAAACCACCCATTTTAGCCTATATCAGAAGAAATTGAAAAATAATATTAATAATTTTCAATAAAGTATGAGATCGATTAAAATGCCGGTTTATAATAAAGTCTCGGTAGCTCAATTGGCAGAGGCGTTACTCCCGGATAAAGTACAGGTTCCGAGTTCGAATTTCGGTCGCGACCGTTATTCTTTTTTGTTTCTGGCTTTTTCTGTTTCATATTTCTGTTGAAGATTATTGATATTATTTTGATAATTATTATCAAAATATAAAGCACAAAGCCTTAAAGTAAATTCTAATTTAACAAAATATAATTATTCTTTACTTAACCACAATTTAAATAACAATATAAATTAAATATATTGTTTATTGTTCCAGCCTCTATGACGGTTGTTTAATTCCTTCTTTGACCGGTAAAGAACTAGTTTTCCAAACAAAAAAATTGCTATTCATTTACACATGTTTATTATAAATTAAGTCATTCGCTAAATAATGTTCACTAAATTATCAACCAAGTTTGCGGGACATTTTATGAACCTATCAAATATATTATGTATAACGGTATTCAATTGCAGTGTCGTCAACCTTTGGCAAAATATTAATTTATGTTGTGTGTATATATATTTAGAATTCTATAATATAATTAAATATGACACTAGGCGCTCGAATCACGCAAAAACTTCTGAGTCAAACAGTCGTTTAAAAGCAGTATTCGACGCTTTGCGTATTAGTAGCCAAACAAGTCTGCCGTAAAATGTTGATATTTATGCCAGATCCTCGACGGCCTCCAGAGGTCACGGGTTCCAGAGTGGTAGATATTCAAAGTGTCGCCGTGGTGAACCACTATCATTCAATATCGAAACGTTGCTTGAAATAGCTTTACCCGTGTTTGGTGACCAGATCTGAATAGCCAGGTACTTCTCAACCTCCTTCTTTCCCATCTCCTTCCCCTCCCCACTACCTTCAGCCTCACAACACTTCTCGATTGGGAATGTCATAGTGTCACTTGCTCCAGACGGTTGGGAGCAGTTGGGACTCTGCGCGGTATTCACAATAAAAAAATAAACTTGCAAACTTTAAAGTCACATTTAAAAAAAACACACACACAAATAATTTTAATGTTTTTAAAAGATATTTTGAAATATGCCTACTAAGGAAATTTTATGTTATTAAAAAAATATATTTAGATGCTTTGTATGTTCTTTTATTTTTAAACTTCAGGCATTTTTATGTAATATCTTGATACGCACATCAAAAGGGACATAGTGAATACATCGTGAAGTAGCGTAGTTGGAATAAAATTTCAAACTTTTTTACGTGTGAGCGAAAATTACCAGTATTGTTTTTGTATAGATTTGTGCCCCACACGGCGATCTAACCAATCATGTACAGAAGACGGCTTAGCGTATTAATACTATCAGATATCGGATGTATTTTAGATGTATTTGTGATATATTTTTGATCTATTTTTAATGTATTCTTTTAATATATTTGTGATGAATTTTTATGTATATTTGATGTATTTTTAATATATTTTTGATGTATTTTGTGTAATTTTGATGTATTTTTGATGTTTTTTTGTATTTTTGATATATTTTCAATGTATTTTGTGTATTTTCGATGTGTTTTTAAATGTGTTTTTAATGTATTTTTGATGATTTTTAAATGTATTTTCTGACGTATTTTTAAGGTATTTTTTCTTGATCCTAGATTTATATTATTTTGACTGTTACCCGTCTCAGAACAGACATCGTCTAGTGAGACGGGTAACGTTCTGGGTTGCCGGCAACGAAATAAAAATAAATAAAAAGTTTAGTGCCCCTTTCAGAAGCTAACACCATTCCAACAAGATCTATCTATCTACAGACCGCCTCGGGGGACGATTTTACAGAGTCAGTCTCCTCTGTGCAAATGATATATCTGTGCTATTCATTAAGCAGAGTTCCAATCAACAACATGTTGGTTGACCTGTTAGTTCGCGTCTAAGAGAAATTTACCATTACGACAAAATTTAAATTCAAAACACTTTATTTTACAAACTTATCAAAGTATAACCTACAAAAATCTAATGATATGATTTGTCTTACAGCGGATCTAATAATATAAACGAGAAAAAGCCGGGACATTTCAATAGTCAGAATAACATTAACAATATTTCAAGAGCATGTATGAGCCGATGTATGAATGTGAATGAAGCAAGCAGTGTGTTCCATCTTGTCTACCTACCCCTGCGAGGAAACGGTATGATGGTCAGATAGTTAGAGATCACATGGCAAGTAATTCACATAGTTACAAAATAGTCTATCCACAGAATAAAATAAAACAATAGGACCCAATTGAAGTATGTTGTGAGGCTGAAGGTAGTGGAGAAGGGAAGGAGATGGGGAAGATGAAGATTGGGATGTACCTGGCTATTCATATCTAGTCACCAAACGCGGCTACAGTCTTTTCCAGCAACGTTTCGATTCTGAATGGTGGTCTTTCACCAGGGCGGTACTTGGAGTATCTACCACTCTGGAATGTGCAGCAAATATAATACTACAATTTCATTTTAATTAAATACATAATAACTCATATTAATTAAATAAACAACACGGTCTGTATTATTTTACATTGTTATTTTATATCTTATGTTGTGTAAAAGCCCATGAAGGCGTATATAATTAAATAAAGAAATAAATAAACAAATAAATAAGTGAATTTTAGAATCTTTACAAACATTTTCAATGTTGGTAAGGTTGAGTTAGTTGTGGTTAGATTAGGTTAGGTTAGGTTAGGTTAGGTTAGGTAAAATCAATCTATAACACTCAAATAATCATTGTTTGCACTTATTTTATTTTTATTTTCATAGTGAATACTGAACAAGAGTCTCGACTGCTCCCAACCGTCTAGATCCAGTGAGTCTATGGCAACCCCAATTAGGGTATGTTGTGAGGCTGAAGGTAGAAAAGAGAGGAAGGTTGTGGGTAAGATGAAGGATGGGAATTACCAATTTATTTAGATCTGGTCACCAAACACGGCTACAGCCATTTCAAGCAAGGATTCGATTCTGAATGGTGATCGTTCACCAGGGCCATACTTAGAGTATTTATCACCCTAGAACGTGTCGCAAATATACTGTAAATTTATCATTTTATATTCACAAATTGTAAAATAACACATATTAATTAAATAAGTCTTTATAAATATCTTCAATTTTGGTAAGGTTGGGTCAGTTGTGGTTAGATTAGATTAGGTTAGATTAGGTAAAAGCAAATGAAAACATTCAAATAATCATTATTTGCACTTACTTATTTTTATAATGAATACCCACAAGAGTCCCGACTGTACTGAATCTAACCTAACCTAACCTAACCTAACCTAACCTAACCTAACCCAACCCAACCGTCTAAAGCCAGTGATACTATGGTATCCCCAATTGGGGTATGTTGTGAGGAGAGAAAGGAGATGGGGAAGAGTAAGGTTATAATACATATTACTCAAGTAAAAATTATTTGAGCACGCCGGGTATGAACACGCAACCTCTAGATTCGTATTCGAGCGTCTTACCAATCGACCACGGAAGCCGTCAAATATAATAATATTTTTCAATATTTTATAATACTTTTCTATCAGTAACAAGTTCAGAACTTTTGTAAATCTTTTTTATCTTTTCCTTGCTTAGGGTTTTTTTTAATCTAGTAAAGACCTTTTCCCTAACAACTCACTAATGTAAACTTAAATTCAGTCAATTTAAATGCAACCATCAGACGGTGATAGTAATAAGGCCTAATGAGCCGCAGTACTAGTTAGATAGACATCATGAGGGGTATTTGAATGAGCCCCAGATAGTTAGCAGAGGATTACGAAAGAATCCATAAAATCAAATAAAAAATAATATAATTACTCGCACAAAATACAAAAGCCTGATTAGCGAGAGATTGGTAAAATTGTCCCCCGTCCATTCCTAGTTCAGATCGTTCAGTTCGTTTCGGTCAACTGAGGCACTTTCAGTCGTGGATCAGCTCTCGCTCGGCGAGCTCGTTCGGTGCCTTCGCAATTTAGTAGTTGTACTATTCGTGACCACGGTTATATTAGTAAAATACAGTACACAGTAGTTGTTGGTGGTCAATTACTAATTCAGACTGTTCGTCCGGCAGCGAGGAAGCATATGGGCGACGAACTCAAGCAGGAAGGAATTATTTATCGCGGTAAGCCGAATAAAATAAAAATAATTGGCTGATTTATATAGCGCCGTTTTCGTGACAGAAATATCACCTCAAGGGCGCTTTACAGCATAATTAACATAATATTACAACTAAGACTGACTAAATTAAAATTAGCACATATTTATAATGGTTGTTGCCCGTGCTGTCAATTAATGTTTTACGCTACGCACCTACGCTCTTCTTTATTATTGAATAAGAATTATCACGATTGTGATTCGCGAATTTTAGCTTTCTATAAATACTCAACAAGTTGTATTTTCGTAGAAAGCTATAACTTTGTGGTTTGACTTGTTTAAATAAATTAAAAGATAACAATAAAAGCACCGGAGCTCATATTCTTCACAAAAATGGTCATGGCAACAGATTAAATAATTTAGAAGCACTAGAAATAAAAAAGCCATTAAAATTAATAGTCATATTCTTAACAATCAGGCAAATTTGTCCAATTTGAGTCAATTCGACGGCCTGCATGGTCGAGTGGTAAGATGCTCGACTACGAATCCAGAGGTTCGGGAAAATTTTACTTTGATTAATATGCGTCATAACACATTTAATTGATATAAAATAAAATATAGTATATTTGCGGCACGTTCCGAAGTGCTAGATACTCTTAGTATCGCCCTGGTGAAAGACCATCATTGAGAAGCGAAACGTTGCTTGAAATGGCTTAGCTTTTGATAAATAACCAGGTACTTCCCAACCTTCCTCTTCCCATCTCCCATCTCCCTCCCCTCTCCACTGCCTCCAGCCTCACAACATACCCCAATTGGGGATGCCATAGCCTCACTGGCTCTAGACGGTTGGGGCAGACGATGATACATTATTATACACAGCCAGTAAGAATTTACAAGATGCCATTGAGAAAATACAAGTTGATTTGAATTATGTTACGATTTGGTTAAACCGAAACAAACTGAAATTAAATGTTATGAAAACAAAGTTTCTGATAGTAGATAGCCAATGTGGAAACATGCAGACAACACTAAACATTGATAGCACAAATATAGAAAGGGTTAGCAGTATAAAATATTTAGGTGTAATAATAGATGATAAGTTAAAATTTGACAAACACTTAGAATATATAACTAAAAAAATTGCTAAAAAGGTTGGATTCTTAAAAAGGATCAGAAACAACTTGGATCTCAAGACAACCCGCCTTGTAAACAATTCTATTGTAACTCCGCATTTAAATTATTGTTCTAGTGTTTTATTCTTATGTAACGAAGCCCAAAATAATAAACTGCAGGTTATACAAAATAGGGGGATGAGGACGATTTTGAAATGTAATATTTTTACTAGAGTTCAAATTATGTTACGAAATTTAAATATGATGACACCTAAACAACATATAATACATAATACTTTAACGATGATTTACAAGCTTAAAAATAACATGCTCCCTAAATATCTGCAAAATAATATTATATATAATGTAAATATTCACAATTATCCTACGAGAAGTTGTCATGATTTTAGGCTTCCCAAAACGAATCTTGTGTGTACTCAAAACAGCGTGTTTTATAAAGGACAAAAACTTTTTAATAGTCTTCCAAATGCCTTAAAAGAAGCCTCAAGCCTTGGCACTTTTCGGAGGATTTGTGCTGAATATGTAAAAAAAAACCTATGATTATATGCTTTGTTCTATAATTTTGAAATGTTTTTTCTCACTAGAAAAAACATTTGCATAGTGTGAAAAGAATATTTGCATACATCTAAATAAAATTACAAAAACAAAACAAAATCTTGAGCGACATTCACTATAAAAAAAAACAAACATGCCGCAACACTATTAAATGTAGGTGATTTATTGTAAGAACGTTATCAAACCGAACCCTCGTATTTGCCACTCTGGAACACCCGGATGATAAACCACCATTCAGAATCGAAACATTGCCTGAAATAGCTTTAGATGTGTTTGTTGACCAAATCTAAACAGCAAAGCACATACCAACCTTCCTCTTTTCAACCTTCTTCCCTTCCCGGGATGCCATAGTCCCACTGGCTCTGGACAGTTGGGACTCTAGTGCGGTATTCACTATTGTTATTGTTTAAATACCTGGATGTGACGAATGACGAAACAGTCTCTCTTGTATATTATTGCTCTGAGTTATAACCCAACCTTATAACCTAACCTATTTTTTTAAGGATTAAAAAATATACACTTAGGCATCAGTGACATACGCGTCCGCTGCCATTATCAATTCATTTGATACAAATGACTGAATCTTTCGTCTTTATTGTTAATTAAAAAAGTAAATGTATCAAATATGTAACGTTATATTTTTCCTACTTCGGAACCAATCTGTTTGTTTGCGGAAGTTCTGTTTGTCTCAAGCAGCAAAAACTTCCCAAATTATCACATCGTCTCCGTTGACTCTGCCCACGTGTTTTGATGAAATAAATTAACATAACTCAACGGTTTATTAGCTTACACGCTATATTTTTGCTAATAACAATACTGTGGAAAAAGTGGTTTGTACGAATAAACACAAGTATTATGTCGACATGTGCTATGAATGGATGTATAAATACCCTAGCTCTAGTCCTAGCCACGCCCAGGTCTAGCCGAGTCCGACAAACCTCATAAAAACTGACTACAGCAGCGATCTCTCTCTTGTATATTATTGCTCTGAGGCTATATGCTAAGATGGAAAAAAAACAATTTCCGTTTCAAACTGTAATTCAACTTTCCAAATAAAAAGTTACATTTTGTTTGAAAGTCTTAGTAGCTTTCTTATCGTTTATCACGTCATCGCTAACATCTGGTGCGAGTACGGTCGGTCAAACAGATTTCGCATTTAGCGAGCCGACAGCGGTAGATTACCGCATGTAATGGGCAGTAAAATGTTCACTATAAAGGATTGGTTACAAATACAAAATACATCTTTTATTATTTTTATTTTAGCCTTAATGAAAAACAAACTTTATTTTTTATACCTTACAAACCGTTAAAAATCAAATAATCACCCACTGGAAATTCGCGGTACCAACCTGAAGAAATGTGAATAACGGATAACTATTATTTATCAAAGAGAAACCTATTATTGAATATGTCTATAATAAATTAATTCAGCAAACTTATGGGTTGGATGTTTATAGTTTATAGCGACCATCGCTTGATTAAACCAGTAATACGAATTAACGGGTAACCGGCGGATATGTTGGCAACCTCTTGCTCCAAATATGGGCAACTCTACGCAGGTAGCTACCAAGTAGTAGGTATTCATCTATGTAACAATTCGAAAGCTATCCTATTAAAAGCACATTCTAATTATGCATTAAATTCACTCAGTAGATAAATCGATAAAAAATGTGTGCTGTGGGTGTGTCCGTGTGCCAATGGTGACACTCTCAGAGCAATAATATGCAAGTGTAGAATATAATTGCAAACATAGATGGCTTTATGGATAGAATTATTCATTTTTATTTTATAAAGGATCTTTGACTTTTTGCAAGTGAAGAATATTTAAAAAAAATTGTAGCATTGATTTCTGAAAGAATATTTTTTGTGAAAAAAAAAATCAAGTATATAAATATTATTCCATCACTTTTTTTATGAAAATATACACAAAGCAGCTGCAATAATTAATAATAAATAAATAAATTGAACACATAGCATCGCCCGAATCTCGATATTTGAGAAAAAAAAATACATATGAAACAAAAATAGAGTAAAGAATTGAACCCTTAACGCCAGTGGGAACGAACAAAATTTCGAAATAATATCAATAATCAACAACAAAAATATGAAACAGAAAAAAGACCACAAAACAAAAAGACAATGGTCACAACCGAGACTCAAACTCGGATCCTCTACTCTATCCGGGACCTTATTAGAAACCGACATTTTTAATCGATCTCATACTTTTCACTGAAGTTTATTGATATTATTAAAATATGAAAAAAAAATAAGCATTATGGGTCAGCACCTAAAAATAGACAATTTTTGGCTTTCTAGTACAAGCAATACTACAAATGATTCATCTGTTAATTCTATACGGGTAGGTAGAAAAATGACGGAGGTTTCCAGTGAATACAATCATTAAACAGTAATCTTTTAAATTCTCAATGAAAAGCATACTTGAATTTTAGGTAAAATATTAAAATATGCCTTTTCTGGTTTCAAAAATATACCTTTTATCGAAATTTTAGTATGTTTTTCACAGAATTCAAAAGATTACATTTGTAAAGTTGTATTCACTGGAAACCTTAGACATTTTTCTAACTACCTATATAAAATTTACAGATAAATCATTTGTGGTATTGCTTGTATTAGAACGCTACAAAATGACGTTTAGCGTCATTTTGGGTCCTGACGCTTAATGCTTTAAAGTTAATTCTAATTTAATTTTTTTTTGACAGATATATAAGTTTTTCAGAGCTCCATAGCTCATTAAAGAAATGTCGTAACTAGTTGAAAATTTTTGTTTTGGTATAGAAATTCTATTCCTTAAAAAATGTACACTTCAATTATACTTCACTACGTTGAGATCACCATTCGAGAGGTTTGCTGCTTTGGTCCGTAGGCTTTCTGTTTTATAAATCTGATACATATTATGTGTCTGCAAAGGAAACAAATAATGACTTTCATATAAATATTCAATGTCTGTTGGAGTGTTTGTTACAAAACTTAATTGTGTAGAACGATGAACGAACGTTTCTCCATAAAATTTGTGTTAAATGGTAGTATGCGGCCATTTAATCACCAATGCATTCAATGACTACATTATACCATCGGCAAAAGTAAATGCAAAACAAATTATTGAGGAAAATCAAATTACAATTTCCGAAGAAAAATGAGTCGTACCAGGTCGTACAATGGTAAAAAAACCCTAACGATTAGCTTTGCGATTGTTCACGAATTGTAGACGTAAGGATTCGTACAATGACGATGCAATTCATAATCATGGGTTTTTGGTTTGAATGTTTGATTACCTGGAATTAATTATAGATGGTTTAATCAAATACTGCGAGTAGAACACATCTTGGCCTTTGATTCAACCGAGTATTTTTAAAGTTAAAAAAAAAAAATTACAGGTCTGTAATAAAATTTGAAAGTTTATTAAAAATCTACATAGAACCTTTTTCGGGTTTGATTTGATTGTATGATGTGGGAAATCATTTTTTTTAGTCTCCGGCTGGAAGATCATTTTAATATTTGTACCTGAAGAGTAAGAAAGAGTAAAAATTCTATGTTAAGTGTAAAATGCTAACGTATTCTTAATAATCAGGTAAATTTGTCTAGTAGTCTAATATTAGGTATATTTTCTGTAAACTCATAAAATTTATCATTATTTTTTAATCACCTTCCCAGTTGACGTTTTGCCTCTTTCATTTCATATTATCTGTCTATTTCTCTGTGTTTCTTTGTTATAATTATCATTTCGTTTTCTCATTGTTCTGTTATTTTATTTTATATTTTGTTCTCCCTCTGTATGTATATATATAGCCGCACACTTTGTATTTTTTGTTTAGTTTAATTTTGTACTTTGATGATGCTTAGACTAAGCTAAACCGGTCGGTCATATAAATTCAAACAATATCCGTAGACTTATACAAATTTATTTATTAATTTCTTTAAATATGTCAAACCACAAAGTGATTGCTTTCTACGGAAATATTAAATATTTGAGTTGATCAGTAAGGCTTCAATCAACATGCAGTTTGCATCATCAGAAGTGGCGCTGTTCCAATGTCCGTATCAAAACGACCGCGAAGATCTGCGTTATCGCCATAATACTATTAACCTAGACTTCTTATTTTGGCACAGGTAACAATAAAAATTATCCCGGCCCTGAGACCACAAGTACATTAGCAAAGAAACCGCACACGATTAAGTTGTTGAATGTCAAAGTGGACTGTCGCATGAATACAAATGATGGAGTGCCATGAATACGCGTCAAGAACTCGTCCATGGAGCTGTCATGTCGCCGTTGTAATTTTAATGTTGCAGGAAATTAGATTAGGCTAGCTGGGATTTTTTTTAAAAGCATTTTAATTTGACTGTGAATATTTTCATCTGAGACCTCAACTGCATTTCATACTTTGTAAAAATGTTGGGCAAATCAAGGATTTTTGGTTTTAGTTTTATTTATTTTATTTTAGTTATTTGTACATTAAAGTTTATGAAGAATCTCATTATTTCATTTTATTTTTGACTTACTTATATATTTACTTATACGAGTATACTACTTATTGTTTTGATTTATATGAATTTTAAATAGCTCTTACGGGTTATTTTGCATTTTTTGATTGGCATAATTTGGATGGTTTCCGGCAGCGCATTACAAGATTTCATCCCTTTATATAGTAAGTTATTTTGTGGGTTGGCTTTATTCTTTTCTGGTTATCTGATATTTTGCCCTTGTATTATGTATGTGAATATCAACATCGTAGATAATTTTTTCCTACATTTGTTTTTATTTATTTATTTATACTGGGTTTTAACAGACATTATCACTTACTTTAAAACAATCCAGTTATATAAACTCAGTAAGTGTAAAATAATTGTTGAAAAAAATACAAATACAAAGGATATATCAAATATAAAATTAAAAAAAACTCAATCAATGATACACAATATAATTATATAATTAGCCCAAACAATGATTCATATTTTTAAGCAATAGCAGGACATTTTTTTTGAAGCTATACAAATCGTTATTATTTTGAAGCTATAAATCGCAAAAAATCTTAAACGCAATTCTGCTACCCTAACATAAGTACTTTTTTCTATCGATTTCCATGTTCTAATTTATTTACGCATAATACATTAAAGTGAACATCTACATATTTACCTAATTTAGTCGGATAACATGTTCATTATAAGGTATTTAGTTAGGAGCAATAATAATATATCAGGACAGATAATTTTGCGAAACAGTGTAGTCAGGATTGTTGTTTTTTTTTCTAAAACAAAATTATAAGATATAACCTCAAAAACGGTTGACTTACTTTGGCCGGAGACGCGGGAGACGGAAAACATGCTTACATACCTAAAAGTGGTGCGATATTATGTGACAACTTGTCTTGTCTCTTTTTCTCTCACGGTTTATGACCTAAAAACCTGGAGAAATGAGTAAAAGCATTTAGCTCTCTCTCCCTATTCTTACTCCGAGATTAGAGATGTAACAGTTCTGTTTCTGCCTCCGCAAATGCGTAAGTTCTGCATATTTTTTTCAGTTCCGCTTCTGCAAAATTATAGCAGAAGTTTAACGGAACTATTTAGAGACAAACTTTTTAGAAGTAAACGAAGTCTTTAACTACAGTAATGAGGTTATTGTGTACGGTGTTGTTTGATAGAAATCGATAGAAAATATATTTATGCAGGGTGGCAGAGCTGTATTTAAGATTTTTTTTGCATTTTACAATATAAAATTCGATCGAATCAATTGTGCAATACTTATACGTGAATTTGGCCGATGGTATTAGATGTTGTTAAGATTTAAAGCAGTATCAGGCTTGCGTGTATCGTATGTATTCCATTTTACTTTATGACCGCTTAGAAAGAATCATCCAAATCGAGGCGAATGGAGATATCAAAATAATAAGTTTAGTAAAATTAATTTGGCCTTCAGAAAATAACATCTAGAACCATTCTATAATACACCTCGGACTTAATTCTGGCCCAGTTACATTTTCGTACTTACGTGTTTTCATTATTTGCACCATTTAATTACTTACATTATCAGAGGTCGCGGGTTCAAATTCTGGGTGGCAAATACATTTCATTAAATTAATTGTCAAGTATTATTCCACAGTTATTTAATATAAAATAATAAATAGTATGTTTGCCGCACGTTCCAGAGTGGTAGATTATTATCGCCTTGGTGAAAGACTATTATTGAGAATCTAAATCTTGTTTGAAATGACTTTAGACGTGTTTGATGACAATCTAAATAGACAGGTACAACCAGAGGCGGGTCGTGACTTTTTAGTGTGCTAGAGTGCTGAGACTGAAAAAAACATCATGTTTGAAGTTGTTGTAGCCGAAAACAATGTTTAAAAAAAAAATGCAGAAAGATTTTCAAGATTTTTCAATTTGAAAAATCTTCATACAAAAAAAAAATTGGAATAAAAACTTTTTCGGCTACAACATTTTTTTACATGATTTTGGACAGTTGGAACGTTTTTACGATACTTACATTAAAAGCAAAATCTTTTCGTTTTTTACATCTTTACAAAATAAGTATTTTTTTCATTACTTTGGTCAAATTCATTGGCCTGCCTGCGGCCTAGGTGGCGAGATGTCTTATGTAAATTGACGACAGCTGTTTTCTTTTAAATAAGTGTATATTATCTGTGGATTACCTGTTTAGTGGTTAGAACGCATCTTGGCCTAAATAATGAATGAGAGGTTGATTAAATTTATCGTAAGCCTTAAAGCAGTTTTACAGGGCTGTAAAACTGCTTTGAACTGTCGTATATCATATGTCGTAAACAGCTATTACAGTTTAATTTATTGTATAACGTAGTAAATTGACCTTATCGTTTTTTTGCATAATTTAAAACAGGTGATGCTTTACAAAATTATGCAAAATTATCTGTTCATTATAGATGGTGTTGGATCCGAAGCTGCGATTAAACACCAAATGTGTTCAGTTTCAAATGAATTTGGAAATAGTGGACTGTAAAACTATACTACTTGATGAAAGTGTATAATTATGGATGGGGAGAGATAATGGAATGAAGGAAGTAAGGAAACCAATTTAATCACCGATGAAGTTGATGTTTAAGTTCTTACACATTGTATTATTAACGAACACCACAGCAAAAACACACTTAGTTTAATACTATTTGAAAGACAACAACAAAACGAACGACCAAACGAGACACCAAAGAACGAACACGTTTTTGCACTCTCTTCTGTTTCTTGATTGTCACTTGTTTTTTTTAAGCTCGGTGTTGTTGAATACGAAAATCGAATATAATGAAATGGTTGAATAAGGTAGGAACTGGATGAAAAACAAGAAGGTGAGAATCTAACAAATTATCTCTATGAAATTCAACTGATAGTTTAATTAAATATTGCGAGTAAAACACATCTTCTTGAAATGTCAAATCTCCTTCTTACGAACTTTTTTCGGATTTGGTTTAAGTGTATGATGTGGCGAATTGAGTTCTTTAGAATGTGATGAGAAAACATTTTGATGTTTGTGGCCGAGTTTCACAAGATAACATAAAACATGTTTTTTTTTCGTGAATCCAAACAGGCGGCCGTTGTCAAGTGATGATTTCGACCAGCATTAGTAGTGCTTGATTTTGTTAGAATTTCACCAATTGTATCTAATCCATTTTGTCAACTTTACCGGAGGAACGCAAAACTGTTCATTAATCTAGCGAGAATGTTAAAATTTTTAAATACGCTTTGAAACTTATGTACACACTAAAGTATTGCAATATTATTTTAGACTACGGGTTATTATAATAAAACAAAAGTAACTATTAGTATTTAAAATGCAACGGCTGAGAATAGAACCCTTATCAACTGCTTGGAAGGCAACTATGACGACTGTTACACCACCAACAATATTGTAAGAACGGGAGCATAAATTCATTTTATCGTTGCCAGAGAGGCAAAAAAGCTCGAACGCCATTTTGGGAAGTAAGAGCACTTTATTGTTTTTTTTTTCTTTTTTTTTTACAATAATATACATAAGTCTTCGGTACCTGATTGGCTTTTGAAAAAAAAAATAACGCAGGTAACTCTATGCTCTCACTGAATTATCTGAAGCGACAAAAGCAAAAAAAAAAGTCCCAAACTTGTGTCGCTTGAGTTGAGTCTTCACCCATATGGTAAATATATTTTAGATGGCTGAAGGGCCACAAAAGTCTTCAGAATCAAACAAGAGTCAAATTTGATCAAAACTGCACATTTAACAATTTTTTTACCAAAGTGTCGCTTAAGCCTTTTTGCCTTTCCAGCTACAATTTGTACTGGAAATAAGAATGACGTAATTTTTTTTTAATGTTACCTATTCACATCACATCACATCACATCTGAAATTACATTGTTGGTATTACGTTTTCCACGTTTCAATCGAATAACTAAAGTACGATTCGCAAATAAATCAAAAGTAAATGGAGGGAAAAATATCTCATCTTTGAGGATGCTGTGCGGAGGGTTTTTTTGGGGAAAGGAAGGAGTGAACCTGGGTCTTGAAGAGGCCCATATTGAAGGAGGGAAGAAACAAAAGCTAATTCTTTTTACCCAGCCCATACAAATTTAAGATGAATCACTTTCTCCGGGTTTTTACGTCGTTACACCATGAGAAAGAAAGAGACTGCAAAATTTCCCAAATTATCACACCGCTTTAAAGTATTGTTAGAATGTTCTTTATGTCCCGCGTCTCCGTTGACTCCACCCACACGTTTTGATACGCGAAATAAATGAACATAACTCAACGGTTTATTAGGTTACATCCTATATTTTTGTTTATAACGATACCGTGAAAAAGTGGTTATACGAATAAACAAAAACATTCTATTGACATGTGGTATGAATAGATGTATAAATACCCTAGCTCTAGCCTAGCCACGCCCAGGTCTTTAGCCGAGTCCGGCAAAACTCATCAAAACTGACTACAGCAGCGCTCTCTCTTGTATATTATTGCTCTGAGGAACACCCCAACTTAGGAACATCAACGCGTAATATAAAATGTATCGGGTTTTCCCCTCTTGTCCACTGAGAGTTTATTACGAGTTGATTTATGGTACCCGATCATATTATTATTGGAGGTGCGAAACGAGAGAGCTGGTCGATAGAAAGTCGAGACGTTGGAGTGATCTGAAGTTAATTATTATAACATATACAGTATACCGTATGTTAGTATATTCATCATCTATCCCCTTAGGGGACTTTCATGTAACCTAATAAACCGTTGAGTTATGTCAATTTATTTCGCGTATTCGGGACACGAAGAACATTCTAACAATACTTTAAAGCGGTGTGATAATTCGGGGAAGTTTTGCTGTCTCTTTCTTTCTCATGGTGTACGACGTAAAAACCCGGAGAAAGTGATTTATCCCAAATCTGTATAGGTTGGGTAAAAAGAATCAGCTCTGTCTCCATATATTGTTACTTCAAGAGTAAATATATGCCTAATTGATTGCGGTGTTCTGCGTGCTGGGTTTTAAATAGTTTCAAATACCATGTCAATGGCGACTTTCTCTCTACAGTGCTGGATCCTCAGAGCAATGATATACAGGAGGGATAGCTTTGCGAAACAGTGTAGTTAGGATTATTGATTTTTTCCTGACTCGGGTGTGGTCAAGGTTTTTAGAGACACACCTTTTTACATCCATTCATAGCACATGTCGACATTATGTTTTGTTTATTTGTATAACCACTTTTTCACAGTTTGTTATCAACAAATAATACGTTTAAAGATGAAAATACCTAATTTCGAAATTATTTTTTTTCCCGGTAGCGTAAAAACATCCTCATTTACTGCATTTCATGGTTTTATTTTTTCTCCTTTGTTTCTATTTATAATTTTGTATTTTATATTGATACTAAGTACCTAATTTTTTTTTTATACTGAATTTCTTCTCTTGTTATATTGTATGATTTATGTTAGTTTGATCTCTTTTGAATTCTGTTGTAATTCATGTATTTCTTTAATTTCCAATGTCCCAGAGTGAGTTTTTATAACTCATCGGGATTGCTATATATGTTAGCAAAATATTAATAATAAAAAAATAGGATATTACCTCAAAAACCGTTGAGTTATGTCGCATAACAAAACCTGGACGCAGTCGCTGGAGACGCAGGAGACGGAAAACATGCTTACATACCTAAAAGCGGTGCCATATTATGTGACAACTTGTCTTGTCTCTTTCTCTCTCACGGTTTACGACGTGAAAACCCGAAGAAAGTGATTTATCGTATTTGTATAGGTTGGGTAAAAAATATTTAGCTCTCTCTCTATATATATATTCTTATTCTAAGGCCAATATTGATATTGATGATATAAGGTGGTAGATACTCTTAGTATCGCCCTGGTGAAAGACCACCATTCAGAATTGAAACGTTGCTTAAAATGGCTTTAGCTGTGTTTGGTGACCAGATCTGAATAGCCAGGTACTTCCCAACTTTCCCCTTCCTCATTTCATTCCCCTCTCCACTGCCTTAAGCCTCACAACATACCCCAATTGGCGATGCCATAGTCTGACTGACTCTAGACGGTTGGGAGCAGTTGGGACTCTTGTGCGGTATTCACTGTAAAAAATGCTGTACAACCCTGTGTACTAGTACTGTATCAGAATATATCTAGCTGTTAGAAATAACAGCTAGATGCCGCCAACGTCTAACGCTATTGACGAAAATTTGCGCTAACAGTTAGATATTATTACTAAAAATATTAGTACCTACATACGAATATTCTTCGACGCTATTATTATTGTATTAGCGTTAGCGCCAAGTAAACAAAAAGGTGTAAGAGTTTATGCATCGTAAGCGACATTATGTGTATCTTTTTATACTTTCTTACTAAACGTTTTTGTGGAATATCCTATCCGAAACGCGCGATACGTAGCTCCAAGAGTCAAGCGAATAAAATAATGGCTAGGTAAAATAATGACGGCACCTAAAATGTAACTGTTATGTATAATTCTCCGAATGTCACCAAAATATCTAACAGCTAGATATATTATAACGACGCCTCGTATTGTCATGTACCTATTATTTTAGTCTTTAAAAAGGTGTAAAGAGTGTGTGCGTCGTCGACAATATTATACGTAGTTTGGAATAATCTTTTGGTTATACTTCTTCTTACTAGACATCTCTGTGAACTTTCCTATCCGAAACGGCCGATACGTAGCGCCTAGAATCAAGCGTCGAAAATAATGACAGGTCAAATATATCTAACAGCTAGTTATATTATAACGACGCATCACATTATCATGTACCTATTATTTTATTCTTTAAAAAGGTGTAAAGAGTGTGTGCGCCGTGCACAATATTATACGTAGTTTGGAATAATCTTTTGGATATATTTCTTCTTACTAAACATATTTGTGGACTTTCTTATCCGAAACGGCCGATACGTAGCGCCTAGAATCAAGCGACGAAAATAATGACAAGTCAAATATATCTAACAGCTAGTTATATTATAACGACGCATCACATTGTCATGTACCTATTATTTTAGTCTTTAAAAAGGTGTAAAGAGTGTGTGCGCCGTGCACAATATTATACGTAGTTTGGAATAATCTTTTGGTTATATTTCTTCTTACTAAACATATTTGTGGACTTTCTTATCCGAAACGGCCGATACGTAGCGCCTAGAATCAAGTGACGAAAATAATGATAAGTAAAACATATATAACAGCTAGATATATTATAACGACAATGTCTTTTCATCGAGCTGTTATTTTTCAACAGGGGATTATTATTATTAAAACCAATAGGCTCGTTATTCATTATTTTTGCTAGTTGGTTTTATGTCAATCTCTTACTCGTTTAGTTTGGCGCGTTTTCACTCGTCGCGCGTGCTTTCGATGTGTTTTTGTGAATTGAAGAATACGATTAATGGTGTAGTTGTCTTATGTTTATATTTTGTTTCACGGCCAAAGTGCAAATACCGAGTAAGCAAATAAATTAAGTTTTAGTAGACAATACGACGCAATATATTATTTTACTTTTTTACTATTGCATTTGCATTATTAGCTCATATAATTCAACGTCTAAACTTAATAATAATAATAAATGGATACATTTTATAGCACCGTTTTCGTGGGAAAATCACCTCAAGGACGCTTTGTGTACTTATATGTAATTTAGAAAATACAGTATATTGGTAGTTTACCAAAAAATAGTCAACGTCGGCGTTATTTTCAACGGTTATATTTAACAGTTAAAAATCGCCAACGATAACGGCGTTGGCGTTTTTTCGAATTATATTTAACGCCCAGTACTACTGTGTACCAAGTGGTAAGAATTTGATTTGCTCATAAAAATACTTCCCTTAATTCACGCATTTCAAATATAGATTCTGCTAAAATACATTAGAGGTAGGGACTTTATTAGGTTGGTAGGGATTTAAAAAGATAATTTTTTAAATTTGATAATTTCAATTAACATAAGTTACTAATTTCAAAAGTTCACACTCGTGCCATCGTACGTACATAAATGAAATTACACATAGTCAATAGCATTTTTAACTTTTATAGCTGTGTATAAACTATTTGACACAGTGAATGAAAGGTAATTCGTTTTATTATATTAAACATATTCACTTTTCAATTTTTCTATTACTGTTGTGAAGTTGTAATTTAAAAACTTTGATAAAGTCTATTTTTGATTTATGGTTAAGTAAAAACATTGGATATGCTCGAATGAATTTCGCTTTTAAAAGAAATTGATTAATTTAATTTATTTGTTAAATTGGCATCACACAGTGGAAAGAGCCATGCAGTAATCAATTAGTTTGGTGCTACCTGTTGTCATGTATTTTTGTTGATAACAATACTGTGAAAAAGTGGTTTTACAAATAAACAAAACATAATGTCGACATGTGCTATGAATGGATGTAAAAAGTCGTGTCCATGGAAACCCTAACAACGCCCGAGTCAGGAAAAAATCAACACTGACTACACCATTTCGCAAAGCTATCCCTCCTGTATATTATTGCTCTCAGGATCCAGCACTGTAGAGAGAAAGTCGCCATTGACATGGTATTTGAAACCATATAAAACCCAGCATGCAAAACACTGCAATCAATTAGGCATATATTTACTCTTGAAGTAAAAATATATGGAGAGAGAGCTAATTATTTTTACCCAACCTATACAGATTTGGGATAAATCACTTTCTACGGGTTTTTACGTCGTACACCGTGAGAAAGAAAGAGACATAAAAATTTCCCCGAATTATCACACCGCTTTGAAGTATTGTTAGAATCTTAGAGTACATAGAGTAGTATCTATCCAAGGCAGTGAAGTCAGTTTTTACCTTGTTTTTGATGATTTTAACCTGACTCGGCACACCTGAGCGTGGCTAAGACCAAGGCTACGGTATGTATACATCCATTCATATCACATATCGACATAATGTTTTTGTTTATTCGTATAGCCACTTTTTTACAGTATTTTTATCAACAAAAATATGGCATCTAATCTAAAAAACCGTTTAGTTGTGTCAAGTTTAGTGGCATAGTAAAAAATGTGGGCGGAGTCCCGTCGTGAACCAGGACCTTAAGATCATCCTAACAGTATATAGAAGCGGTCCATGAAATTCGTTGTCTCTTTCTCTCTCATGGTGTACGACGTAAAAGCCCGGAGAAAGAGATTTATCGCAAGTTTGTGTAGGTTGGATAAAAATAATTAGCTCTCCCTCCATATATTGTTACTTCAAGGCTTTGAGGATCCAGCCCTGTAGAGAGAAAGTCGCCATTGACATGGCATTTGAAACCGTATAAAACCCAGCACGCAAAACACCGCAATCAATTAGGCATATATTTACTAAACCCATTGTAGGTAATTCAAACAATGGCTCAATATTAGGTCATTCCGTGATATATACAAAAATAATAACCATGTTTTTCGCACAACCGAATGGCCACATATTCAAATAGCTGGCTGTGTTGATACAGGCAATGCGTGCAGGGAATATTGTCCCATTAGTTGTACACCATTGAATTCGTGGCCTAATCACGCTATAGAAAAGCATTTCACCATTATGTTGATGCACGTAATTATAGAACATTGTAAGGTGCTATTAAAAAGATCAAGTCGCATTTTGTTGCGCTAATTAAATATCTAATCGGTCAACATTATCATCAGCGAGTTAATATGTATAGCTGGGTAGGTACTTTACAATATTCACAAAGGGAAATTTTTAGCGCTCTGTAATTTTAACCACCCTGATTTTGTGTATTCCAGACACTGGTATATTGATTTTTTACAAAAGCGAAATTATTTGACGTGTGTTATAATAATAATATAATTGGCTGATTTATATAGCGCCGTTTTCGTGACAGAGATATCACCTCAAAGGGCAATAATATACAAGAGAGAGCGCTGCTGTAGTCAGTTTTTATGAGGTTTGCCGGGCTCGGCTAGACCTGGGCGTGACTAGGGTATTTATACATTTATTCATAGCACATGCCGACAAAATGTTTTTGTTTATTCGTATAACCACTTTTTCACAGTATTGTTATAAGCCAAATATAGCATGTAACCTATTTAACCGTTGGGTTATGTTCATTTATTTCGCGTATCAAAACGTGTGGGCGGAGTCGACGGAGACGCGGGACACGAAGAACATTCTAACAATACTTTAAAGCGGTGTGATAATTTAGGAAATTTGCTGTCTCTTTCTTTCTCATGGTGTACGACGTAAAAACCCGGAGAAAGTGATTTATCCCAAATCTGTATAGGTTGGGTTAGGTTAGGTTAGGTTAGGTTAGGTTAGGTTAGGAAATTTGTTGTCTCTTTCTTTCTCATGGTTTACGACGTAAAAACCCGGAGAAAGTGATTTATCCCAAATTTGTATAGGTTGGGTAAAAAGAATTTTTTCTCTCTCCATATATTGTTACTTCAAGGTTATACTAGACCTAATAATATAGTCAGTAAAATAATACATCATGGGTAGGTACTTTATTAGGTCAGTAGGGATTTAAAAAAAAAAATTGACCATTTTTGAACACATTTCCAATTCTAAAAAGTTCACACTTGTAAGTGTGTAGGTACGTACTCACAAGGGAGATTATATATATATATATTTATTTTTTTTTAAAGAAAGACAAACATTCCCGGGTTACAAATAACCTGACAATTTTTGGAAAACTCCTACCGCCATCATAAGAAGCGGAAGATGTTGCTTGTGCAATGATGGAGGACTTAGCCAGCAGAGGAAATGAACGCACGACGCCCGGGTGGGAATCCGACGCGTTTGTCCACTCAGCTACCGACCGGTCAAATATATATTTATATTTGACGGTCTCCATGGTCGAGCTGTTAAGACACTTGACTACGAATCCAGAGGTCGCGGGTTAAAATCCTGGCGTGTGCAAATAAAAAATATTTAACGAATATGTGTTATCTGACATTTAATTCACATATTTGCAAATGTAAAGGATATTTGCGGCACGTTCCAGAATTTTAGATACTTTGAGTATCGCCCTGGTGAAAGACCACCATTCAGAATCGAAACGTTGCTTGCAATGGCTTTAGCTAAGTTTGGTGAACAGATCTGAATAGCCAGGTACTTCCCAACCTTCCTCTTCCTTATCTCATTCCCCTCCCCACTAACTTCAGCCTCACAAAATACCCCGATTGAGGATGACATAGTCTACTGGCTCCAGACGGTTGAAAGCAGTTGGGACTCTTGTACGGTATACACAAAAACGGCTTTACCTTTGTGTTTTAGTTGGGAAAGGGTCACGTGCTTTGTTAGTTGTGCGGACTGTCTGGACTATGCTAATAAGTTGTTTTTTTTTCGGACTTTTTGTGCGGGGTAAAAAGAAAATAATAATAACTTATCTTTACAATACGGAGGCACGTGTTCCAAGAATGTTGCATTTTTACGGTAATTGTACAATTAAATTTAATCTTTCGATTTTGATTAAAAATAAGTGGAATTTGTCGCACTTTTTACTGCAGTTACGTAGAATAAAATCAAATCATAAAAGTAATCAATTCACTCGATTGAACATGGTAGCGATTTTCACGGAAAAGTCGAGCATTTCAAAAAGATTTGCACTTCAATCTGTTTCTTTTCCACAGAATTTAGAATTTAGAAAGTAAGGTAAAAATAATTTGAAGATTGTTTGATTTGTTTTAAATTGGCTATTTTAACTAGCTTTACTGCTCGGTTTCGCCCGAGATTTGGATGTACAAATATGGAACAAACAATATACGGTATTTTGACATATTTTTTACAGTTAAATGAATACATCAAACCTTCGTAAGTAATGGTAGAAAAAAAGGCTGACCGGTTAGTAGCTGATGGGTAAACGCGTCGGATTTCCACTCGGGCGTCGTGAATTCAATTCTTCTGCTGGCTAAGTCCTCATTTTTTCCACAAGCAACATTTACCGCTTATAATGATGGCAGTAGGAGTAACAATATATGGAGAGAGAGCTGATTCTTTTTACCCAACCTATACAAACTTGGGATAAATCACTTTCTCCGGATTTTTACGTCGTACACAATGAGAAAGAAAGAGACAACAAAATTTCTCAAATTATCACACCGCTTTAAAGTATCGTTAGAATGTTTTTCGTGTCCCGCGTCTCCGTTGACTCCACCCACACGTTTTGATATGCGACATAAAGGAACATTACTCAACGGTTTTTTAGGTTATATGCTATATTTTTGTTTATAATAACACTGTGAAAAAGTGGTCATACGAATAAACAAAAACATTCTGTCGATATTTGCTATGAATGGATGTATAAATACCCTAGCTCTAGCCTAGCCACGCCCAGGTCTAGCCGAGTCCGGAAAAAATTAACAAAACTGACTATAGCAGCGCCCTTTCCTGTACATTATTGCTCTGAGAGTTTTTTCAAATATTGTCAGGTTATTCGTAACCCGAGAATGTGTGTCATTTTTTTTAAATTAATAAAAAAATAAAATAATATTTTAAAACATTTCTTGGTTGAATAAAAAACAAAGTTAATAAATGAACATCTAAGATTATAAATTGTACAATAATATCACCGCATTTTATTCTTATCACAAGTCTATTTCCTACTATCGTCTGATATTATTATCAAAGCGGCAACCCTGGCAAAATAAAAATACAAATAGAAAACGCTTTATAGAATGAGCAAAAAATCTGTAAAACAGTAATCGTTGAATTATGATTTTAGAATTGGACAATAACTACGTAAAAATAACAACTATAAAAAGGTTTTCTTCGTTTCAGTGTTGACAGTGAAAAAAAAGTGAAAACATTAAAAATGTGATTTAGGCACGTAGGTACTAGGTTACGTAATGTATTCTTAAATTATTGAACAATATTATAATGGCCAAATTTTTGGAAAAACCAGTTTTATTATATAAATGGACAGTGATAATATGTTACATTTGGATAGTATTATTTAATTTCTATCTGCTGTTTCTAATAATTTATCGCAAAAGTGTTGTTCGTATTGAAGTGAAACCCGGAGACGAATAAAAAAGAAAAAAAAAACTATTAATATTTTAGTACAAAAGAATTGGAACTGGAATTTTTTATTTTTAATATTTGAAATTGGGAAATGAGTATTAAAACATAATTATATTACTAAGATTTTAACAGAATTTACCCAGGCTTTATGGAACTGAGATGCTTTCTCCTTTCTAGATAAACATAACTTTCTAGAAACTGTGTTTCTCACTGAATTTACGCAACTTTCATGAAACTGTGCTCCTCACTGAATTTACGCAACTTTCATGAAACTGTGATCCTCACTGAATTTACGCAACTTTCATGAAACTGTGATTCTCGCTGAATTACTGCAACTTCTATTAAACTGTGATTCTCATTGAATTTGCGCAACTTCCATGAAACTGCGAATCTCACTGAATTTATGCAACTTTCATAAAACTGTGATCTTCACTGAATTTACGCAACTTTCATGAAACTGTGATTCTCACTGAATTACCGCAACTTCTATGAAACTGTGATTCTCACTGAATTTGCGCAACTTCCATGAAACTGCGAATCTCACTTAATTTGTACAACTATAACACATTTAATCAATATAAAACAAAATACTCGTATAGTATATTTGCGGCACGTTCCAGAGTGGTAGATACTCTTAGTATAGCCCTAGACGGCCTATAGACTGCCTCCATGGTCGAGTGGAAAGACGCTCGACTACGAATCCAAAGGTCGCGGGTTCAAACCCGGGGTGCGCCAATAAATTTTATTTAATTAATATGTGTCATAACACATTTAATTCATATAAAAATAATAACAAGTATATTTGCGGCACGTTCCAGAGTGGTAGATACTCTAAGTATCGCCCTGGTGAAAGACCACCATTCAGAATCGAAACGTTGCTTGAAATGGCTTAAGCCGTGTTTGGTGACCAGATCTGAATAGCGAGGTACTTCCCAACCTTCCTCTTCTCGATCTCCTTCCCCTCCCCACTACCTTCAGCCTCACAACATACCCAATTTGGGGATGCCATAGTCTCACTGGCTCTAGACGGTTGGGAGCAGTTGAGACTCTTGTGCGGTATTTATGTAAAAAAAAGAAAAAAAAAGTGAAAAACTGCCATTCAGAATCGAAACGTTGCTTGAAATGGCTTTAGCCGTGTTTGGTGACCAGATCTGAATGGCCAGGTACTTCCCAACCTTCTTCTATCCCATCTCCTTCCACTCCCCACCAGCCTCACAACATACCCCGATTGGGGATGCCATAGTCTCACTGGCTCCAGACGGTTGGGAGCAGTTAGGACTCTTGTTCGATATTCACTTTAAAAAATAAAAATAAAAATTTTATGCTTTTTTCTTTTCTTTCCAGTAAAGACATCAAACAAAGATGGCGGCTACAAGATGGCTGCTGTTTTTGGCGGCAATGACCGTACCAGCTGCAAACGCTGTGGCAAACTACCGCCTGCCCGGAGACATAGTCCCTAAGCACTATGACCTGAAGATCCTCACCCACCTTGATCAGGCCAGCAACTTCACCTTCATCGGAACCGTCAGAGTTCAGGTAAATTAAATCTAAGATGAATTAAATAATGTAGATACGTTACTGATACAATGCGCGTGGACGTACTAAACCGAGTCCGCGAGACGTACCTAAGATTTACTGCGTTTAGTATCACACAAACATTCGTTCGGCAGACAAGCTGTCACCAGCTGTCACAAACGCGTCGTTGTAGGCTCCTTTCTAAGAAAAAATGCCTTGAGAGGTGTAAAAATCATTCGGGAGCAAAAAACATATCTCATGGAGTTTCTTTCCATTCATATTATTACCCCACTTATTCTTTCAATTAATACATTTATTTACAAGGTTTTTAGCTACTCAAAAGCGGTGAGATAGCGTATGCAGAAATACATAGGTGTGTGGAAGACAACCACGGCTAGTGGCGCTATACTCGATTATAACAGTAGCGTGGGACGTTCATAAAACTATCTCATCCGTACACACATATTCTTTGAATGGCATCCTATTCATAAGCGGGTGAAACGGAAAATAAAACGGTACCATGGTGCTACATTTTTCGTAAGATTTGTGTGAATATGACGTGTCTTGTATTTTTTGTCTATGAATGAAATATCAAAAAACAATTATTACAGGTCTTTGCTTACTTATCCTAACACTGAAGAGACAATCTCTAGAATTGTGGTCTGCACTGATTTGAAACAAAACGGTTCGACTCCTAGGCCTCAGACGGGTTTCACTCATATCACATTCGCTTCCCTTTGATCCTATTCATTGCGCTTACGTCAGTCTTCCATTCTTTCCGGATATCCACACTTTTAACACGGTCATACATGGTTTTACGGCACAAACGTCTCAGGGATCTCATTTTCACAGCATTCAGTCTACTTTTATCCTTCCTCTGCCAGTCCCAAGCCTCACTGCCGTACATCAGGGTTGGTATAAGCACTCCATTGTGGACTGCTAGCTTCACTTCTTTGGACAATTTCTTATTAGCACCAACAGCGTTCAGTCCTCCATTAATGGAGTTTTCTGCATTCACCCTGCTTTCAGTATCGGCATTTCTTCATATAATAGTTTAATAATCTATCATCATAATCGATCATAATAATAATAATAAAGTACTTATTCTAGAAGGTATGCAGGAGTAGTGTAATGCAATACATTCCATAATTGATAATAAAACATAAAATTAAGTTGTAATACATATACATGGCTTGTTCAAAAGAAAAGGTGAATTTTGAATTTTCGCGGGCTGTACATTCGATTATCGATTTTTTTTTGTTATGTTGGTACACATATGTTTATCATATGTTAGCATTATCAGCCATTTTGGATTAGTGGTTTGTTTTTGACAACTGGAAAGGTTAGTCACGTTTTTGTGTGTTCTTCGATTTTTTACTTTTGAAAAAAATGGATCAAATCGAAGAATAAAATCCATGATTTGTTTTTCCACAACTCCAGGATGCTCATCGTCATTAACATCTTCTCGGCCTTCTGTAAAGCGCTTGTACCACTTATAAACACTTTTTTGAGACAAAGTAGACTCGCCACAGTCCACACGTTAAGTGCGTTGGCGCACTTTATTCCATTTTTAACGTAAAATTTAATACATATTCTTTGATCTTTGACTAACCTTTCCAGTTGTTAAAAACAAACCACTAATCCAAAATGGCTGATAATGCTAACATATGATAAACATATGTGTACCAACATAACAAAACAAAAATCGATAATCGAATGTACACAGCCCGCGAAAATTCAAAATTCACCTTTTCTTTTGAACAGGCCTCGTATATACACAATAATAAAGGAAAAAACATAAATTCATAGAAAAAAATAATAAATGAAAAAATTGTTAATGGGGGATATTAGGTCTCGTGTCTACAGAAGGTCATGAAGAGGGAGTCCATCCAGGCAGCAGTAAGATTGATGGGGCCAATATTTTACTCCAATGTACTTCTATGCTAGAATTCGAGATCTGACAGAATACCACGATGAGATCATTTCCAGAGTTGTAGATTTTTTCCCTCATTCCTGCTATCTTGGTTCTCATAATGGCTGCATTTTTTTTTCATTTCCTAGATTCTTATTTATCATTAAGTGACGAATCATTTAATGTTACTGACTCTAACTCTAACTCTTGTTCCTTATACCAATAGAACGGCGCAATGCGCCTTACTTTATTAGCTCAAGTGGGTGAGAAAATGCTTTTACGAGACTATTGAGTTTAAATTCAGGAGTTTACGTAGGAAAAAAATATGTTTGCAAAAACCCTACAAAAATTGCATGATATTACCGGATCATCAGACTGTCTTCTCCTTCTCGACACAGCACTACGGCATATATACATAAGTCTGTTTGTGTTGAGGGGGGATGGGAGGGGGCTCGGCTATGGCCTATGTTTAGGAATTCCACCGCATTCGCCATGGTAATAGGGAAAACCATAGAAAACCTTATACAGGTGGAAGTGGCCATATGTCCAACATGAAGACACAATAGCCTTCAGTGACGTCATATGTGACCTCAAATATCTAACAAAATGTGTTTTGGCATCCTGTGTTTGTATCTGAATGTGAAGTCGCAAAGTGAATCGTATTGATCGAATAATTTGATGAGTGGATTCTTGCTGTGTTTGAGTGAACTATAAAAGCGCTCGGTCAGCCTGTGTTGTCATAAGGGCTGCAAATCCGGGAACTCGCCCCTCGGTGTACATGCCGGAAGCCCTGCAGCGCTTAATAATCTTAATAACAGTTTAATAATCTTTCAGATGGAGGTCTTAAAAGAGACGAAAGCCATCACCCTGCACCAGCAAGAGCTCATGATCCACGAGAGCTCGGTGAAGGTCCTCAACGACAAGAGGTCTATTCCCGTGACCAACGTAACCTACGAAGAGCCCGTCAACTTCATGACGGTTCACGTGGGAGAAGCTCTCAAACCCGGACAGGTTTACGACCTGACGATCACGTTCACCGGGTTCCTCAAGCAGAACTTGGTTGGGTTCTATCGCAGCAGTTACAAGGATTCCGCCACCGGGGAGGAAAGGTGACAATTAGTTTTATTATTTGTATTATACAACCATGCACTTTCAATATTTTTTAAAACATTAGTAATTTGTGATAATTTTTCAAAAAATTAAACACAATTACCATGTGTACATCACTTTTTTACAAAGTCATGTAATAAAAAGGGATTTTCATAAGGTTATTGTGTAAACACAACCTTCCCCCTTCCCTTCCCCTTCCCCTTCCCCTTCCCTTCCCTTCCCCTTCCCCTTCCCTTCCCCTTCCCCTTCCCCTTCCTTCCTTCCCTTCCTTCCCTTCCCCTTCCCTTCCCCCTTCCCCTTCCCCTTCCTTCCCCTTCCCCTTCCTTCCCTTCCCCTTCCTTCCCCTTCCTTCCCTTCCCTTCCTTCCCTTCCCCTTCCCCTTCCCCTTCCCCTTCCCTTCCCCTTCCCCTTCCCCTTCCCCTTCCCTTCCCTTCCCCCTTCCCCTTCCCCTTCCCCTTCCCCTAAAAAACCTATTTGGAATTGAGATATTTGGAAAACATTGATTACTTTTATGCTTTTTACATATTTTTTCTTTGCTATTTTCATTTTTTTTTTTAATACGCTAAATAATAATTGAATAATAATACTTAAAAAAAAAAAAACAGACTGGACACCCACTATGTAAAATGCTCTTATATGAATTATGCACACATACATATAGCTAAGTGGAAACATATTGTTATCTAACAGCTATAAACGAAAAATAAATTATTTATACATTTGGTGTCCCGAACATAATGGTATGCAAATAAATACTTAAATTAGTACTATTGCCTTGGCTTCCTTTATGTTAGAAGTGCCAAAGATATCTTTGTAGTAAGATGCTAATTTTGTGGTATCACTAATAAAGATTAGCACACTGTACCAGGTTGTATAAATAAATTCATGAATAAGTCACTTACTTAAAAAAAATATTTTGAACGCACTTAAATGAACTTTATTGACATTTGAACTGCCATAATATAACATATTTTTCAAAAGCTAATGTGGTCTTCAAATATCATCTAACTGTCAAAAAAAAACCTTAAATCGAGTTATTTTATTTAAATATGTATTCAACCGACTCATATTGTCTAAAATCGCTTTACAATAAATCAAATAATTAAATATTAGTTTCTAATTTTGTTAAAACAACGTTAGCAGGCCCAAAATTGTATTTTTTGCTGATTTTAACAATGGCATTACAAACTTAAAGACACGTTGTAGAGCTCTCAAAATGGTAAGCAAAATAAATGGTAATTGTCGTACTTTCGATTTGGCGGATTTATTATTAAACTGTCACGCGCTTTTAGAGGTTATATACTATATCTAAACAAATTGCATAAATAAGTGCCAAAATGCCCTTGTGTTTGAGGAGGAAGTGTTTTCATTATACTGCAAACACTAGTAAAAGCCTAGGAATAACATTTCGTTACTAAGTTTATGCAAATTACTTATTATTTTCAATAAAACTATTGTTTCCACCGTTTACCAAAGATTTAAAGCGCCATTGGAGAGAGTGAGATGGTGAACATAGCAACACGTTAACACATAAGTATAAGAAGGACAACCTACTGGCAGTAGGTCGTCTTATAGGATGGTCCCTATTCGTTGATGTAGCGTCGCCCGGTCCTATCACTATTTTGTCCATACCCACATATTCTTTGTTTATCTTTGTCATACATGACCAATGTTTGCATTTACTGGGAACGTATGTGTGTTTGTCACATGCCACATTTTGTGTAAATACTCTAAGACAATAACGTGTCTATATGTTTGTAATGTCATTGGGTTTTAAAACATCCAATTTCAAAGATAGACCCAGTGTTGCCATATAATAAAATACCTCACAAAACAGATATTTCAATACTATAATGATGTTGCAAGTTAAAAAAGGCGAATTTGTTTATTTTTTTCATTAAAACCTATGAGTTTCAAATATTTTTTGTAGTATTTCCGTACTTTTTGTACAAAAATGTGATTTTAAATTAGCAAATAAAAATAAATTCAACTGGCTCAGTCCATAAATTATTCCTTCTCGGTATATCATTGATAATGTAACAACAAAGTGTTGTCACAAACAAGTTAGACTAGATTCATAATGTGTATGTTTTATGAGGGCATTATTATATACTAAGTTATTATAATATCATTTAAATAATAATTAAGTTGAATTGTAATTGATTATAATTAATTTTATAACTTTTATAAAAAAAATCCCTTCAAGGGCAACAATAAATAGAATAAAATACAAACCTTATTGGTTTACAATCTCCGTGATCGAGGTCTACGAATCCAGAGGTCACGGGTTCTCATTTTGTCGTGTGCAAATAAATTAAATTTAATTTATTTGTATTATTTCACATTTAACCAAAATATTATCATATTTTCATAGAAAGTAATCACTTTGTGGTTCGACATATTTAAAGAAATTAAAGCACCAGTGTTCATATTCTTCACAAAAATGATCATGGCATCATATTAAATAATTTAGAAGCACTAGAACTAAAGAAAGCCATTAAAATTAATAGTCATATTCTTAATAATCAGGCAAATTTGTCCAGTATCCAATATTAGGTATATTTCCTGTAAACTCATAAAATTTATCATTATTCTTTAATCACCTTCTCAGTTGACATTTTGTTTCTTTCAATTCATATCATCTGTCTCTTTCTCTCTGTTCCTTGGTTATAATTTTAAAAATATTCTATGGTTTTCACATTGTTTTGTCATTTTATTCTCCCTCTGTATGTATATATAACCGCACACTTTGCATCTTTTGTTTAGTTTAATTTTGTACCTTGATGATGCTTAGGCTAGGCGAAACCGGTCGGTCATAAAAATTAAAATAATATCCTTGGTCTTATACAAAGTTATACAGTCGAACTTGGTTATAACGAAGCTAAAATTACTCCTTATAAACTTGTGATGGGTAGGTAAAAAAAAGTACCTACCTACCAATATTGATATTTATGCCAGGGTATGAAAGCTTCATTTCTTTAAATACAATTATAATTAAATTAATTCACAATACAAAGCTTTTTAAACTACCAGAAAAAAGAAAAAATTATGTTTCGATATTATTTCACAGTCTGTCTGCATATCAGCTAAAATTAATTTATACACATACCCAGAATGTACCAGCAAATATCATCATTTTATGTAAACAAAAGTAAAATTAATTTTAATGAACATTTACCCATACCGAGATAACATAATCTAGAAAATCAATATTCCACTCTGACTGATATATTTCACACCACATATTTTGATTAATTGGGATATATTCTTGATTTATTGGCAAAGGAATAATTTTGAGAAAAGATCTGCCACAGAGAAATTATTATCACAATATTATCAGCTCATCGACTAAACTCAAACTTTTGTATCTGCATTGGAAGATTTTTTTTTGGAGATCCAATATTACGCATATTGGTTTACTCCACTAAGAAAATGTTTATAAATTTTATCTTCTGATTTCCACCAACAGATGGCTGGCCACCACCCAGTTTGAGTCCACGGATGCTCGCCGGGCCTTCCCTTGCTTCGATGAACCCGCCATGAAGGCCACCTACATCGTCACTCTTGGAAGGAAAGAAGGATTGACAGCCATCAGCAATATGCCCATTGAAGATTCCAAACCCATGTGAGTACTGCTTTATTTATGTTTCTCAACTTATTTTACTGGTACTAGCAACATTCGCTAGAAGTCAAACCTGGAGTAGCATTGGTCACTAGCAAAGCGAAAGGCAGGAGTAGCAGAGGAAGATCACCAATGCGTTGGACAGATCAACTATCACAAGCGTTCAGATGTCGGTATTTATGGCTCTCCATGAGACACATGGCTGTGGAGATTGGAGAAGCCTAGTTCATCAGTAGCTGAGTGGACAAACGCGTCGGATTCCTAACAGGGCGTCGTGGGTTCAATTCCTCTGCTAGCTAAGTCCTCTATCATTGCACAAGCAACATCTTTCGCTTATTACGATGGCAGTAGGAGTTTTTTCAAATATTCTCGGGTTATTTGTAACGTGTTTTAATTCTTGCAATATTCCATTCATACTTAACTTAGGAGCACTGATTAATATGAAACATTTTTTATTAAATGAATAAAACATGTTATTATTGTATAAACGTGCTAGATAAATCACCATTCACAATCACAGGTCAGCTGCAAACGAACGCTTCTTCTTATCAGTCTTTGGAATGTCTCGATCCCCAACCTCCAATAATATTATTGTATTGTAATCTTAATTGTATTCATTATTAAAACACTCGTTTTGTACAAATCAGCTATGTTCTTTTCCTCTTCTTGTATCAGTATTGATACTGTTTTACGAGGAGGGAAAGAGATTAGAGAGGAGTTTCCAAGAAAGAACAAAAGAAAAAATAATAACACCGATAATTATTTATTGGTTAAAATAATTATTTATTGAAATAGTGTCAATAAATTTCAACGAAATATGAAAATGAAAAGATTCGGTTGCGACCGAGACTTGAACTCGGAACCTCTACTCTTTCCTGTATAATTATTATTAGCAATAGTATATTTTCGTAGAAAGCAATCACTTTGTGGTTTGACATATTAAATGAAAATTAAATAATAACTTCGTATAAGACCACGGATTTAATTTGAATTTTTGTAACCAACCGGTTTGCCTTCGTCTAAATATATATTAAATTTGTCCAGTAGTACAATATTGGGTATATTTCTTGTAAACTCATAAAATAAATCATTATTCTTTAATCACCTTCACAGTTTCTTTCAATTCGTATTATGTGTCTCTTTTTCTCTGTTCCTTTGTTATAATTTTAATGTTATTCTATTGTTTTCTCACTGTTCTCTTATTGTATTTTATATTGTGTTCTACCTTTGTATGTATATATAACCGCACACTATGTATTTTTTGTTTAGTTTAATTTTGTACCCTGATGATGCTTAGGCTAAGCGAAACCAGTCGGTCATAAAAAATAAAAATTAATCTGTGTCTTATACAAAGTTATTATTTCATTTTCACTAATAATAAATTTATTTTCCATAATTCAGTAAACAAAGGGTTAATAGAAGGAGACTAAATGTAGTATGTACATAGCCTGTTCAAAAGAAAAGGTGAATTTTGAATTTTCGCGGGCTGTGTGCATGCGATTATCGATTATTTTTTTTGTTATGTTGGTACACATATTTTTATCATATGTTAGCATTATCAGCCATTTTGGATTAGTGGTTTGTTTTTGACAACTGGAAAGGTTAGTCACGTTTTTGTGTGTTCTTCGATTTTTTTACTTTTGAAAATAATGGATCAAAGAATAAAATCCATGATTTGGTTTTCCACAACTCCAGGACGCTCATCGTCATTAACATCTTCTCGGCCTTCTGTAAAGCGCTTGTACCACTTATAAACACTTTTTTGAGACCAAGTAGGCTCGCCGAATGCCACAGTCAACATTTTAAGTGCGTTGGAGCACTTTATTCCATTTTTAACGCAAAATTTAATACATATTCTTTGATCCATTTTTTTCAAAAGTAAAAAATCGAAGAAAACACAAAAACGTGACTAACCTTTCCAGTTGTCAAAAACAAACAACTAATCCAAAATGGTTGATAATGCTAACATATGATAAACATATGTGTACCAACATTACAAAAAAAAAAGATAATCGAATGTACACAGCCCGCGAAAATTCAAAATTCACCTTTTCTTTTAAACAGGCCTCGTAGAAGCTAATAAAAAATGTTTTAAAGAAACGAGGTTAAGAGTTCACAGTAGATTTCTGATTATTTATTATTATTATTATCTCCTGGTGTTTGGCAGTGAGGCGTAGCGTTGGCAGAGGAAGTAAAAAAGTAGACTGAATGCTGTAAAATTGAGATACTTTCCACATTTGTATTAAGTGTAGCCTTAATACAAATGTGGAAGTCCGAAAAGAATTTAATTCCGATGTAAGAGTACTGACAAGATTGGTCAAAGAATGCTTAGATGGTTTAGAATGTAAAGCAGATGGACAGAGAAAGGTATTGGAAAGTTAATATTGCGCAAAGAAATTAAATAAAAGGAAAGACCTCCCGTGGAAGCTTACAGGCCATCACCAAAATGTTGGCTTCCCGCAAATGTAATAAGGCGGCCTGCGTGGTCGAGTGGTAAGACGCTCGACTACGAATCCAAAGGTCGTTTGCGCAAATAAATGTAATTCAATTAACAGTGTCACATTTAAACACATTTAATTCATATAAAATAATTCAAAGTATATATGTGGAACGTTTTTTCCAACGCTAAAAAGAGTACTAGGAAACAGGGGGTCTTTAAAAAATCGCCCTGGTGAAATACCACCATTCAGAATCGAAACTTTGCTTGTTGCAGATCTGAATAGCCAGGTACTTCCCAACCCTTCATCTTCCCTGTCTCCTTCACCTCCCCACTACCTTCAGCCTCACAACATAACCCAATTGGGGATGCCATAGTCTCACTGGTTCTAGACGTTTGGGAGCAGTTGGGACTCTTGTGCGGTATTCACTATAAAAAAAAATATTAAAATTTAATCAAAAATTACAATTTAATCAAAAACTTGGGTCATGACAAGAATCTGCAGAAATTATATATGAGATGATAGTGTGAGTGTAGTGATAGGAGTGGGTAGCAAGAAGGAATTGTATGGCTTTCCATTCTCTCTGATAGCGTAATAGTTAGTTAGTTAAATAGTTAAGGGTTAACACAAGCTTTCAACATTAAGAAATAATCAACATTTAAACAAGTAAATTAAGTACAAAATTAAAATTATTTAATGAAAATAAAATAATAACTTTGTAAAAGACTACAGATTTTATTTTAACTTTTATGACCGGCCGGTTTTGCTTAGTCTATCAGGGTACATTAGCATCTTCAGGGTACAAAATTAAACTGAACAAAAATTACATAGTGTGGTTATATTTACTCATACATACAAAGTAAAATAAAATCTGTGGTATTATACAAAGTTATTCTTTCATTTTCATTAAATATGTCAAACCACAAAGTAATTGCTTTCTACGAAAATATAACATTATTTAACTGTTTCAAACCTTGTTTCCAGTGATGGAATGAAGGGCTGGCACTGGGACAGGTTCCAGAAGTCTGTGCCAATGTCTACCTATCTGCTGGCCTTCATCATCTCCGACTTCCACTATGTGGAGTCTCCCCTGTACAAGAACAACGTTGTCTTCAAAATCTGGGCCAGAAAAGATGCCATCAACCAGGTTTGTTTCTCTCCATTATTCTGTTGAGATATTATTCTACGAAGAAAATGAGTCAGAGTAAAGCTAAGAAATATCTGGTCACTCAGTAGGATGAGTTATGTCCAAAAAAACTCTTAAGCTGTGCCATTCCTAAGAAAAAAAAAGATTGAACAAAAATTAGTTGGAATTTTTTAGAATTCTTTTCTTGGGGCATTCATACCCCTGCCATTCTAGTTACTGAACGTGCCTAAAGTTACGGTTCACAAACTTGAAGTAAGAATATATATGGAGAGAGAGCTAAATATTTTTTCCTAACCTACACAAATTTACGATAAATCACTCTCTCTGGCTTTTCACATCGTAAACCATGAGAGAGAAAGAGACAAGACTAGTTGTCACATAATATCGCACCACTTTTAGGAATAAAAGCATGTTTTTCCGTCTCCGGCGACTCCGCCCACTACGTTTTGTTATGCGACATAATTCAACGGTTTTTGAGGTTATATCCTATATTTTTGTTGATAACAATACCGTGAAAGAGTGGTTATACAAATAAACAAAACATTGTGTCAACATGTGCCATGAATGGATGTAAAAAGATGTATCCACGAAAACCCTAGCGACGCCAGTCAAGAAAAATTCAACAATCCTGACCACACTGCTTCGCAAAGCTATCCATCCTGGTGTATTATTTCTTATCAAATTTATTGCAAGCAGTTTTAATCGTGATTGTGTGACCACTTTGATATGTTTGCAACGGTGGATTCTTTAAAAAAAATTCTATGTCTAGTTTAAGTTCTAAATCTTTGAATGAATCTTAGATTTCCTTGTACTCTTACAAGGACTTGGTCATTGATGTAACAGTCCGTTTAAGGTATAAAAGCATCCAACCCCAAAAAAATGAAACCGAGAAAAAGGGCGTTTGAAAATATGACGATACAAAAGCATTAATTTGCATAATAGGCATTCGTAAATTGAATATCAGTGTTTTTTTCTTCTTTATAAAATAGGCAATTTATAATCTATCAATGTATTTATTGAAAAAATGTATTTCCCAAGTTACCCTTCATTTCAATGTTTTTAAACATCAATTTAAGTCAAAAATCTGCAATGTGCGTTAGCAAAAAAATTAATCACCAAAAAATCTATTACATTTGGAGCTTGGATGTTTTCAGCAGATATAAATCTCGTATTTATCTATAGGAAAATATATTGACCTCGATTTTGGTAAATTACGTCCAAATGTACCTCCAATCCCTACCCGCAAAAATGATTTAAAGTTTAAATTTTGAATCATACAGACATCAATTTTAGGTTAATTTCTCGGAATTTTACACGTTTTTTCCTTTGAATTCATCATAAAAATACATTTGTTTTTGTAATAACACTCGTAAACCAGGGCAGCAATAGGTTATCATACTATCACAGCCACTGAGAGTACTTTTTTGTCTGTTGACGAGCAATAATAAAAAATTAACATCATTCGTTTTTCTTTTGAACTAGTTTGAGCTTCTGGAAAAATGCGTCTATCAAAATTATAGCATGTCGCCTCTATAAAAGTCCCGAATTCGGGTTCGAGTCTTAGTCATATTGTTTTAATAACTATTATAAGGGAGCGTTCGGCTTTAAAAAGTTTAAAATTAATTATGTTATTTTTATGTTGAATTCAATAAGCTGTTTAGTATCATACTAAAAAGCTTATTAAATTCAACAATTCAACTCATTCAGTTAATACTTGTGGAAATGAGTCGCGAAGAAAATTTACTAATCGCCTATGGTACACATGTGATATGCATGATTTATATAAACTGATAATATTTTAATTATTTTTATAGTGCCGTTTTCGTGAAAAAATCACCCCAAGTAATTTTTTTTAAATTACCAACGAGATACAACGTTCACAGTGTATTATAGGCGTGTCCGTGTGCCCAAATTAAGTTAAATTTTACCTCACTTCGGGTGAAATTGATTAAACATTTTTTAAATCGAAATTCTTTCTTGAACGCATAATCAATTTAATTGGTCTAGGAGTCAAAAGGTTTTATGCAAACTGGCCACTTTTCTTTCAAATCAGTACAGATCTCACTTCTATCAGTTTATTTTGAGTGGGTACAATACTCGTATATTGTAATTTATTCATTCAAGGGGATTTACTAAATTTACTACAGAAGATACTACAATATGTTTACAATCATTACAATTCACTTACGCGATAATTCTAACACTATTCATATCAATTACGGTGATGTGTTGATGCACAAAAACGTTTATCGCCTATAAAATAGAATTTTAAAACAGTTTTCGTATCTTATTCTGACGAACGTTTTTTAACGAAGGTGTTGGCTGTCATCAGAACATCTTCCCCCTGCGGAATGCAGTAGGTTTTTGTAAAAAGAAACATAACATATTTTGATTAGTTAGATCGAGAAGTCCAAAGCACCGACTTCCTACCCAGGCGTAAATTCAATTCTGTACCAAGCTATGTCCTCCATCATTGCACAAGCAACATTTTCTGCTTATTATGATGGTAGTAGTAGGAATTCAATTATTTTCAGGTTATTCGTAACCTAAGAATGTTGGTCTTTCGTAAAAAAAATGTTTACTCTTACAAAAACGTAAATAAATCAAACTATCAAAACCATATATCGTCGCCGAAAAGGCAAAAGGGCTTAAGCGACACTTTAGTCAAAAATGAGTTGAACATGCAGTTTTGATCAGTTTTTTTTCTGAATCGAATGCTTGGACTCTCGTTTGATTTTGAAGACTTGTGGCCCTTCAGCCATCTAAAATATATTTACCATTTGGAAGAAGGCTTGACTCAAGGGACACAAGCTTGGAACTTTTTTGGCTTTTTGTCGCTTCAAGTAACTCAGTGAGAGTAAACTTCCCAAAATGCGCTTCAGCCCTTTTGCCTTTCCGGCAACGATATTTTGATTGGTTAGTTGGTCGAGAAGTCCAAGGCGTTGGGTGCCCACCCTGGCTTCGCGGTTTCAATCCTCTATATAGCTTTGTCCTCCATCATTTCTTAAGAGTGGTAGATACTTTGAGTATCGCCCTGGTGAAAGACCACCATTCAGAATCGAAACGTTGTTTGAAATGGCTTTAGCCGTGTTTTGTGATCAGATCTGGAAAGCCAGGCACTTCCCAACCTTCCTCTTTCCCATCTCCTTCCTCTCCCTACTACCTTCAACCTCACAACATACCCCAAATGTAAATGTCAGTCTCACTGGTTCCAGACAGTTGGGAGTAGTTGGGACTTTGTGCGGTATTCACTAAAAAAAATAAAAAAGCAATATTTTCTGGTTATTATGATAGTAGTAAGAGGAATTCAAATACTGTCAGGTCATTCTTAACTTAGGAATGTATTTTTTCTCTTTCTTTAAAAAAATTAAATGTTTACTCTTAAAAAACGTAAAGAAATCAAACTCAAAACATATATGTTTTTGTCAGCTATGTATGAACTTCAGGTGGGGGAAAAAAAATATGATAACGGAAACCCTAACCGAAAAACCGAGATTTTTTAAAGTTTCACTTTTGTGGCCCGGTGTCGAGTTGTAACCCACTGTTTGAGAAACGCTCCTGTAATAATTTTTTTTTTTTTCTAAAAATATATAATTAATTTTATATAATAATTATAACTATATATATATGGTTTTAATAATATTAAACTAGTGAAAATGTATAGTAATGACTTATAATTGAGATTATTGAACCCAGACAAATGGCCACAATCGCAATATCTGTTTACATAGTTAAAAACCTAAATAATACGACACAATCAATACAATGTCAAAGGTCATGACTTGTTGCTGTAAACTTGACACTCAATTCTACACTTCATATAATATGATATGTATTATTATATGCACGGCACTTTCAGTATCTGTTTCAAAACAAATGATACACATGTAACATTATCTTACATTGATTAAAAACGCCGCTCCCTTACATTTCAAATTTATTTTATAAATACGACATTTTGGCTCATTTCACAATTTTCCCTTTGGAATGTCTTTCAGCGGCGTAGCATTACATTTTGTCAAAAATTCATTACAAAATAACAATATTCACTACCTTTTTTTAATTTTTTATAATGAATACTGAGAGTCCCAACTGCTCCCAACCGTCTAAAGCCAGTGGAACTATTGCACCCCCAATCGGGGTATGTTGTGTGGCTAAAGGTAGTGGGGAGGGAAAGGATATGGGGAAGAGGAAGGTTGGGAAGTACCTGGCTATTCCATTCTAGTCACAAATGCCTAAAGCCATTTCAATCAACAACGTTTCGATTCTGAATGGTGGTCTTTCACCAGGACAATACTGAGAGTATCTACCACTCTGGAACGTGTCGCAAATATACTTTATATTATTTCACATGAATTAAATGTGTTATGACACATATTAGTTAAATAAAAGTTATTTGCGCACGCCGGATTTGAACCCGCAACCTTTGAATTCGTAGTCGAGCGTCTTACCGCTCGAAGATGGAGTCCTTATATATACCAGTATTTTTGTTTATACATGGTACGTTTTCATTGATAAATTAATCATCAAAGTTAATAATTTTAAACCTGTCAAAATTTCCCGATTTGAAGAAGTTAGTGAGGAAAGGAATATGTAGCGTTACTTGTATCTAAATCAGTTGTCATCTTCACTGTTATAACTGGTAGTAAGAGTTCCGATGGCGTTGGACTTCGTCCAAAGCGTTTAAATATTTAGGTTGTTTTCTCATGTAATACCTTTTTAAAAAAATGTGTTATTCAGTTTTTTTTTAACATTTGACAGCCAATAGGTACACTCAATCAAAGTGATGGGTCTCGAACATCTATGGAAAAAGTGTTGACAGGATAGCTGTTATATCCGAAGCTGCGATAAAATACAGAATGTGTTTTCAGCTTCAGATGAATTTGGAAAATAGTGGACTGTAAAACGATAAACTGTACTACTTGATGGAAGTGTCTAATTATGGATGTGGAAGATAGTGGAATAAAAAGGAAATGCGAAACCATTCACTCACCGATGTAGTTGAAGTGGAAGTTCTTCTTTCATACAACGAATCCCAACAAAACACTACACTTAATTTAATATTATTTGAAGAACTACGAACAAACCGACGAACAAGCGAGACACCAACAAACAACTCATTTTTTAACATAGCTCTCTTCTGTTTCGATTGTCAATTGTTTTCGAACACACTGTTGTTGAATAAGGAAATTAAATAGCAAAATCGCGTGATAGGTAGAAACTGAATGGATAACATGAAGGTAAGAACCTTGGAGTAAAGATATAAGGAGGTATAGCTAATATTTTTACCCAACCTATACAAATTTGCAATAAATCACTTTCTCCGGGTTTTTACGTCGTAAACCATGATAGAAAAAGAAACAAGAAAAGTCGTCGTATAATATCTCAACACTTCTAAATGTGTAAGGATGTTCTCCGTCCGCGCTAACTTCACATCATCGAGTCGCATTACTTACGTCAACGAATTTTGAGGTTATTTCGTATATTTGTGTTGATTAAAAAACTCGCATGATGGCGATATGTGCTTTGCGTGAATATTCAAATAAGACCAAACAAAGATTATTAAACATCACTCTTCAGAGGTATTTCAACAGTTGTAAATATTTTTTTACCAAACTTTAGGATTTTCACACTTTTAATGATATAAAGACATAAAATAAACAAAAAGCTTCCATTATTATTAATTTAGGCAAACCTTCAGTTATTAGTGTTTGTGTGATATTTTGACTTTATTAATCATTATAATGGTGCATTGTTTTGTTTAATGTGGGCGGTAACTAATAGGCTATCCAACATCCTTTAATATATCTTTGTCTCTTTCTATCGAGTCAGTATAAAGTCAACCGTCCTGACTACACTGTTTCGCAAAGGTACCCCTCCATGTCCTTCAAGGTAAGAACCTATCAAATTATCAATTTGAAATCCAACAATAGTTGTAAATCATTTTGCCTACCATTTCAGATGCAAAGCGCCTCTGTAGTAAGCTTCACCTCTTCTTTTTCAGACCTCTTGTATACCTAAGTTCATTACAAAAGAACCTTTTACTAATATAATACACATTTTCCAAAACCTGTAAATGTTTTTCTCCATGATTCCAGACGCAATATGCTTTAAAAGAGTGACCTTAAGTCTAGCGATATAACCGCTCTGTACAAACTACTACAAAGAACTACTACATTTTGCGGCAGTTCACACTTCACACATTTCTCACTGTACGAATGCTTCGATTGCAGTACTTCAAATTCACTCTTCTGACAAATCGCCGCACTTTTTTGTGGTGTGAAGTTCGCGAAGCAATGTATGAACTGCGAACTGATTGCACAAACGCCACAAACGAACGATGTAGCAGTCATTCGAGTTCCTAGTTCCCACACTACATGCTACACTACCTACTACGGTGCGAATAGAGCAATTGAACTGTTGGTTTAATTGAAGCGTCACTACCTACTACGGTGCGAATAGAGCAATTGAACTGTTGGTTTAATTGAAGCGTCACTACCTACTACGGTGCGAATAGAGCAATTGAACTGTTGGTTTAATTGAAGCGTTCACCGTGAAGGGTTTATTTGAAAGAACTTGTAGTGCATCGTTACTAAAGTTTTCTAGTATTCCTAGTTTCATTATAAAATAACTTTTAAGTAAAATTTTAAGTATTCATTATTATATGATTTTCTCAATTTTTCTAGACGCAATACGCCTCGGAAGTGGGCCCCAAAGTCTTGTCCTACTTCGAGGAGTACTACGATGTCCCGTACCCGCTGCCCAAGCAGGATATGGTGGCCATCCCCGACTTCAGCGCCGGCGCCATGGAGAACTGGGGCATCATCACCTACAGGGAGACGGCACTGCTGTACTCCAAGCAGACTTCTTCTACCACCAGCAAGGCCAGAGTTGCTTCTGTAAGTTAAAGTTGTTCAAATGTTCTTAATGGTGTTATTAATTTTTATTTTTAATGTGTCTTGGAGGGTTCTGGCTGCCTCCACCCCCGTCAGTCTCATGCTGTCTCTACCAACGTTACATCTATCACTCCTTCATCCAGCAGGAATATAATCGAAAAGCCTTTTTGCTGATCACCTTTCTTCCATTGTTGATGCATCCTCTGGCCAGCAGAGCCGTCCTACTTTATTTATTTATAAATTAACGGACTAAAGTCCAATTACACAAAATACATATAAAACACAAAATAGAAAATAGAGCAACAGAGAAGGAATAGCATATACATTAAAATAAAAGCGATGACAAAAATAAGGAAAAATAAACATAAGAGAGAACATTCAAGCCATGGTCTCGTCAAAGTTTTGGTAGAGTCGTAAAGAATAACAAAAATCATTTAGACTGCTACCAAAAATTTCAAGACCATGGCTTGAGTTAACAAGTCTTGACATTCTGGACATTGGAGAATTATACCCATAATTAGTATTGTGATGATTGAGGAACAGCAATTCATTGTTTCTGAGTCTACGGCAAGGAATGTAGAACTGGATAAGTTGCAACAGAGAAGGTGAGTCAATAAACCAAGTAATTATTTTGTAAATGAAAATTAAATCAAAGTCTTTCCTGCGCTTTTCTAATGAAGACATTTTCAATAATTTTTCAATTTCATCATATGAATAATCGTTAGTTATATGTATTTTATTGGTTACTTTTCAATCAATAAACTGGTACAGTTGTTTTATAATGTCATATAATAAATGGATTTCCACTGGAATCTAAAGGTATTCAATTCTTATCTACTGAAAACATATTTATCTTAAATTTGAGGGTATTGCGTCAATTTTTTTTGTAAAATGTAAAACTTTATGTTGAAAATGATGAACGGTTTAAATAGTTGACTTTTAAATTACAATCGCATTCTCGCGAGAGTGAAATGACTGAAAATAAATAGGGTTAAAAAAAGTGCACACAGATAATCGAAATTTAGATGACTGGATGGAACGTAGACCAACACAGCATCCTTAGGTATAAGGAACAGGAGAGAGATGCTGGTCTTAGACCATGGTATTCATCTTACCTTGTAATTTAAATTAATAAAAAAAATGGATGATAACACCAGAAAACCAGTAAAAGTGAAAGCACTTCCTAGAGGCGGCCAGAACTCTGCAAGGGTTATAGCACGGAAGATGTACATGGCCTGTTCAAAAGAAAAGGTGAATTTTGAATTTTCGCGGGCTGTGTGCATTCGACTATCGTTTTTTTTTGTTATGTTGGTACACATATGTTAGCATTATCAGCCATTTTGTATTAGTGGTTTGTTTTTGACAACTGGAAAGGTTAGTCACGTTTTTGTGTGTTCTTCGATTTTTTACTTTTGGAAAAAATGGATCAAAGAATAAAATCCATGATTTGTTTTTCCACAACTCCAGGACGCTCATCGTCATTAACATCTTCTCGGCCTTCTGTAAAGCGCTTTTACCACTTATAAACACTTTTTTGAGACAAAGTAGACTCGCCGAATGCCACAGTCAACATTTTAAGTGCGTTGGAGCACTTAATTCCATTTTTAACGCGAAACTCAATACATATTCTTTGATCCATTTTTTTCAAAAGTAAAAAATCGAAGAACACTCAAAAATGTGACTAACCTTTCCAGTTGTCAAAAACAAACCACTAATCCAAAATGGCTGATAATGCTAACATATGATAAACATATGTGTACCAACATAACAACAAAATAAAATCGATAATCGAAAGTACACAGCCCGCGAAAATTCAAAATATACCTTTTCTTTTGAACAGACCTCGTATATATGCAGAGTGGTAGATACACTAAGTATCGCCTTGGTGAAAGAGCACCATTCAGAATCGAAACGTTGCTTGAAATGGCTTTTGCCGTGTTTGGTGACCAGATCTGAATAGCCAGGTACTCCCAACCTTCCTCTTCCCCATTTCCTTCCCTTCCCCACTACCTTTAGCATCACAACATACCCCAATTGGAGATGCCATAGTCTCACTGGCTCTAGACGGTTGGGAGCAGTTGAGACTCTTGTGTGGTATTCACTGTAATTTTTTTTAGTTTTTAAATTCATGAATATAAAACTATATTCCTACCATATTTGATTCCAGGTGATTGCTCACGAGCTAGCCCACCAGTGGTTCGGCAACCTGGTGACCATGGAGTGGTGGACCGACCTGTGGCTGAACGAGGGATTCGCCACCTACATGGCCACTCTGGGTCTGGATCACGTGCACCCCGACTGGAACGTGCTCCTCGAGGAGGCGGCAGACAACATGGTGGACGTGTTCCGGCTGGACGCTCTGGACAGCTCTCACCCCGTAAGTCTGACTTTATTGAACTGTTCGTAACATTCTTAAAACACAGTTGTCTTATGCGCGAGAAGGGGTATTGTCATTACCTCCACCTTCCCGCGCCGATCTGGACAGCGTAGATTGGCGTTATATGGGACGCGTAAAATTGCGTTGCGTATGACAAGTGTGTATCTAAATCATCTCAATCAAATTGTTGCATTGTTATTTGTCCAGATCTTTTAATGCTTGCGTACATTAGACCAATGTTTCTTTACCTTAACACTAGATTTACAACACCCGTCAAATAGACGAAGAAAAAGCTTTTAAATTTGTCCCATTTGTGAAATTATTAATTCTAAAACAAAATAATCATAGTGTAACAATTTATGTGAAGCAATGAAGAAAGAATGTCATCGGTGTGAGGATATTTTGTTTCAAACCCAAATTACAAATAAGCGTTTGTTGCGTGACACATTCGGCGCATTACGATTTATGGGGCAATAAAAAAAGGTCTTTTCAAAACAATTTATGTGAAGCAATTAAGGAAGAATGTCATTGTTGTGAAGGATATTTAGTTCCAAACCCAAATTCCAAATAAGCGTTTGTTGCGTGACACATTCGGCGCATTATGATTTATGGGGCAGTAAAAAAAGTCATTTTCGAGGGTGGAAGTCTGGCAAAGTTGACGATACGGCTGCATTAGTGTAAGTAAATAAATCTATCTTCAGTTATAGAGTTGTAGTCAGTGCGTGGAGACTTGGAGTCTAATTTCAGTCAAATAAAACATTTATAAACAGTACTTTGTGTTTATCCGTCAATTTGACAGGTGCCTGTAGAAATAAGTATTAAAAAAATGCCCGTAAGCCTAGTCTCAAGAGATTATATCCATAATGCCACAAAAAAAATATATTATTGTACATTTTATAAAGATATTCCCCTAATGTGCCGGTTTCGGTAGCACATGACCTTGGATCCATATTTAATTCAATATTACTACAGCATCGAATTCATATCTTAATTTTTTTCTTACCTTCATTTTCAAAGCTAATTAAAAACCAAAATGATTTAGTATAATGATTTGAATGTGTTATAACAGGTATCCGTACCCATCGGTGATCCCGTGGAAATAGCCCAGATATTTGACACCATCTCCTATAAGAAGGGATCTGCCATCATCAGGATGATGAACCTATTCCTGGGTGAACAAGTTTTCCGCGATGGAGTCAGCAAGTAATTATTAATTTTTTACTATTTTTATCTCAATATTTGTCAAATATCATCTCAAGGGCGCTCAAAAATAAATAATAGACAGATAAATTTGTCCAAAATAGGCACATTTCCTGTAAACTCCTAAAACTTATCATTATTCTTTAATCACCTTCTCAGTTAATGTTTAGCCTCTGTTCCTTTGTTATAATTTAAATGATATTCTATTGTTTTGTTATTTTACATTTATACACTCTATTATTTTTCTATTATTTTATTTTTCCAGCTACCTTAAAAAATACAAATATAAGAATGCAGCGCAGGACCACCTGTGGAACTCCCTGACAGACGCGGCGCACAAGGCGGGAGCCCTGCCCAAGGAGTACTCCGTCAAGACCATCATGGACAGCTGGACCAAGCAGGCGGGATACCCTCTCATCAATGTCAACAGGAACTACGATGATAATACAGCTTTCGTTTCGCAGGTACGATATTTTGTTATTACCTTATTGTACGGATTATATGTAGTGCTGTATCAAAATACAGTCAAACTTGGTTGTAACGATCACGGTAATAGCGAGGTCACGGCTATAACGAGCAATTACTTAATGATATGTTGGTTTGGGCTTATTTTCATACAATTTTGTGGGGTTATAATGAGGTCACTTCACTGATATAACGTCCAAATAATATTGTCAACTCAATGCGCCCGGGTATGAGAAAAACCCTATTCTCGAAACAGTCAAGTAATGTCATAAACAAGAAAAAGAAAGCCGCCCGTCTGACGCGATCCCTGACAGTTGTCGCTCTAAAAAACATTTCTATCCAGTACTGTGCTTACAGTTTATTATTATTTTTAGTGTAATCATAAATTAAATCATTTCGTAATTAGTTAAGCATGATTTTCGTAATAAATAAAATCTGCTGCTTTATAATATTCAAGCTTTCATACTCTGGTGTAAATGTTGATATTAGTAAGTAGATACTTTTTTTATCTACCTACGTTTATAACGAGTAATGGTTATAAGGAGCAAATTTGGTTGGTCCCTTCACGCTCGTTATAACAAAGTTTGACTGTATATCTAGCCCTTTAGGACAGGGCCATCTATATGGCCGCGGCTAGCGGCTGTCTACGGGCTCTCGGTTTTATTATTTTATAATCTAAATAATGAAGTAGTTAATAAAGATTCTCAGAGATGTTGCTCCACAAATGAATATTCTTATTTTTAAAACAAATTTCGCCCGAATACGGCATACATGTGCTCGGAAAACGAAGTCGAAACATGAAAATGACTTTAGTCAGCCGCCGCGTGTTGCAAATGATTTGTAGAAATGACTAAAATCACTCGCCGCGGTGCAAGGGTTAAATACACAACTGTTTATAATTGATAGCTTTCTTTCTTCCACCTTACCCTTCATAAATCACCATTGTGCAAACCTAACCTAAAATCATGGGTATTATATTTGTGTGCATAAATGAGATAACAATGTTTATTATGAAAATTGTATTCATCAGACCAATTGGCCGGGCTGTCTGTTTACAAATACAAGAAGTGGGAAATATTGCGTAGACAATATGGACAAGTAAAGCATAGACAATATAAAGTTATCAACCCAAAGACCCTCTTACCAATATCCCTATAACATAAGACAATAATCAAAGCACAAATTCATAATCAACCATCTATTTCCAGCACCAATACCAGGAAAAGAATGTGACAGCTCGCTCCGTCCAGCCTTTGTGGTGGGTGCCTCTGAGCCTGTGGGGCGCCGGCAGCCCTAAACCTAAAGACCAGATGCCCAGTACATGGCTCACCGGGGAACGCAGCGTCACCCTGAAGAACACACCCAACAAGGATAAGTGGCTGCTGCTTAATATCGATATGTCAGGTTAGTCATTTTGTATAATAATACATGGATTATTTTATTGCATTCCTATGAAAGCAGACAGAGCATAGATAAAACATATTAAGGGATAAGGAAACTGTTCGGTAGTTACCTCTGGTTTGGAGCCTCTAAATACCTGAAAAAAACCCTTGACTATGTGCAGAAACGGACGGTCCGTTTGATAGATTCTCCTATCGTAACAAACGGATTGCAATCTTTGAATGCTGTCTTTGTTCTGCCGGTATTTCAATGGAAGATGCTCCGAGGAACTTGCGTCATTGATCCTTTCGGTATCGGCGCATAGTCGATAAACTCGCCAAACGCGCGCCTAACATTTGTACACGATTGACATTCAATACATGAGAATGGGTCGACTCGTTTTTATGATCAACAGCTCGGCTGTGGAACGATTTGCCGCCCTCTGTATTTCCTCCCTCCTTCAACATGGGCATCTACAAGACCCAGGTTCACTCCTTCCATTCCTCAAAAAGACCCTCCACACAGCATCCCCAAAGATGACATAGGCCCTGAGGGAAAAAATATGGCATAGGTCCTTCCCTTAAGGCCTCCTGTGTGGAGTTAATGTAAAAAAAAAAAAAAAAACCCATTGCAAATCACCAATAAGCCATCTGTTTTTGAACTCCTTCTATTCGATTTGAACTTCCACTTCTCGGGTGTCTGCTCTAACTACTGAGCTATCGCGTCAGTACTTCTCCATTGTTCACGGTGTTTTTGAAAATATAAACTATGTTTTTTTTTCTTACTCTAAATCGCCATCAGGTTACTTTCCAATTTTCCTCTTTCCCTTCTCATTCCGTTCCCCCACTTATTTCAGCCCCACAACGATCCCCACAAGGGGTTGTCATAGTTTCATTAGCCCGGGGCAGTTGGAACTCTGGTGCAGTATCACATAAAAAATTGGCGTTCGGCACCTTCCCATTTTTAAAAAGTGGAATTGACTTAATATTATTTATTATAAAAAATGAAAAAATAACTTTTTATAAGACCACGAATATAATTTTAATTTTTATGACTGACTGGTTAGCCTGAGCATCATCAGGGTACAAAATTAAACTAAACAAAAAATACAAAGTGCGCGGTTAAATGTACATACAGAGGGAGAACAAAATATAAAATAAAATAACAAAACAATGAGAAAACAATAGAATAACATTTAAATTATAACAAAGGAACAGAGACGGCCTCCATGGTTGAGTGGTAAGACGCTCGAATACGAATTCAAAGGTCGCGGGTTCAAACCCGGCATGCGTAAATAAATTATATTTAATTAATTTGTGTCACACCACTTTTAATTGATATAAAATAACATAAAGTATATTTGCGGCACGTTCCAGAGTGGTAAAGTATCGCCTTGGAGAAAAACCACCATTCTGAATTGAAACGTGGCTTGAAATGGCTTTAGCCGTGTTTGGTGACCAGATCCGAATAGCCAGATACTTCCCGACCTTCTCCTTCCTCATCTCCCCAACATTAACAACATAAAACAAATCATGCCTAATATTCAACAATCTGATCCACCAGGAGTATACCGAGTGAACTACGACCCCCAGAACTGGGAGCTGCTGGAGTCTGCTCTAGAGGCTCCTGAACACAGTGGAATATCCGCCCTCAACCGATTCCAGCTGATCACCGACTCCATGGCACTAGCTTCCTCCAATCAGCTCAGCTACAGTCAGGCTTTGCAGTGAGTTATTAATATTTTGAAGTTATGTTAAAAGTTCAGAGCAATAATATACAAGAAGGGATAGCTTTACGAAACAGAGTAGTCAGGATTGTTGACTTTTTCTTGATTCGGGCGTGGCTAGAGTTTTTGAGGACACCCCTTTTTACATTTATTCACACTTTTTTTTTATTTAAACTTTTTCAGTCTTGTTATCAACCAAAATATAGAACGTAACCTAAAAAACCGTTGAATTATGTCGCATAACAAAATTTAGTGGGCGGAGTCGCCGGAGACGCAGGAGATGGAAAACATGCTTACATACAAAATGGTGCCATATTATGTGACAACTTGTCTTGTCTCTATCTCTCTCACGGTTATATCGTAAAAACCCGAAGAAAGTTATTTATCGTAAATTTTTATAGTTTAGGTAAAAATATTTAGCTCTTTCTCCATATATATTCTTACTTCAAAATTAAAAGCTAATTTAATTAACCTCTAGTGTGCCAGAGGGTCCTATAGGACACGGGAATTCATCATTATCTTTTTAAGAGTTTTTATCTTTCAAAACCTGTTGTTCACATATTTAAATGAACTGTAATCGCTTGTCAACAAAATAATCAATCCATAGAGGTGTTTTGAATTCCGCTAGGTTTGGTACAAGTCAATTAATAATTATTTGAAGTTCGTTTACGTCAGTGTGGCTGAACAAAAACTAACTAACTAACTAATTAACCATCACGCCGTTTCTCTGCAGGGGTAGGCAGAGAGGACGGACTGCCATACAACTCTGTCTTGGCACACACTTCTTGCTTCATTTACATTCATACATCGTCTCACACATACTCTTCTGTTATTCTGACTCTTCACATGACCCGATTCAAGTATTTGATTTACTTGATCGTGCCATGTCTTTCTCGGGCGTCCTCGACTTCTTCTTCCATTCACTTTCGCATCATAAATTCTTTTCACACTCCTTTCTTCGTTCATTCGCTCTACATGCCCAAACCATCTAAGCGTCCCTTTCTTGATCCTATCCATTACGCTCATATCAGCCTTGCATTCTTTCCGGATATCCACATTTGTAATACGTGAACAAAAACGATTTTCAAATAATATTACTGTTTGTATTTATAGGAAAACCTCATGCAATTTTATTTTTATTTGGAAGGGAAATTATTAAAATACAATAAAACAACAAAAAATTTTCACATTTCTTAATAAAACTTTCGTTAGTGACATGAGGGGAAAAAAAAAAACAATTTTCTGAACATAAAGTAGTGGTTCCATAAAAACCACTTACACCACTAACACACAATTTAAAAAAAAACACATAAACACATTTCCTATCTGAGAAGATAGCATCATTGACAAAAACATAATTTTGTAAAACAAAAGTGAGTTATTACAAAATTACAGTCAGCAAGGTACGACGGAAGTTGTACCTTGCGGGAATCCGGCATTCCAAAGGTTAATAGTGATTTTTCAAAGAAGAATTCTTCTTCTGAAAGGTTTTCACTTTGTGATGTCATTATGTATTTAAATTAAAGCAAAATAACTTTGTATACATCACTTTATTAATATACAATATTACAACATGTTTCGTGAGCGATGCTCACATCTTCAGGTATTAATTATACATTAATACCTGAAGATGTGAGCATCGCTCACGAAACATGTTGTAATATTGTATATTAATAAAGTGATGTATTCAGTTATTTTTTATTTTTTTATTTAAATAGTTAATAGTGAATTTTGTTTATTATGTGAATATTTTACAAGAGTCCCAACTGCCCGGAAGCCACTAGGATTATGAAATCTCTAATCAGGGCATATTGTGAGGTTGAAGGGAGTGGGGAGAGGAATGAGGTGGGGAAAAGGAAGGTGGGAAAAAACCTGGCTTTTTAAATCTGGTCATCAAACATGGCTAAAGCCATTTCACGCAACTATTAGATTCTGAATGGTGGTCTTTCACCAAGGCAATAGTGAGAGTATATATCACTTAGCAATTATTATGCAAATCCATAAACAAGTTGTGAAAATTCTGATGTAATAATAGTCGAACATATTTGTTTTAAACTTCCAGCCATACTTTAAATAAATGACATAAATTTAAAAAAAAATTAAATGGTGACACCCAGAATCTAAACATTGCTTGAAATGGCTTTAGCCATGTTTAGTGAATATTAATTTTAATGAATATCCAGGTACTTTCCAACCTTCCTCTTCTTTATCTCCTTCTCTCCCCACTTACTTCAGCCTCACAACTTACCCCATTTGGGAATTGCCACAATGCCATAGCTCTTGGCAGATTCAGATTGATGAAAAATTAGTTTTTCACTCTCCTGCAAAGTTAGCTATTTGTAGATTGGACATAATTATTTTCATAGATTACTAGCAACATTTAATTTGCTTACTTATAACGCAATTTGTCAACCTATAAAATTCATTAGCTTCGTCTTGACAGCACGAGGCGTGTGTCACATGAGCTAGACAAGTGCGAACAAGTATCAAGCAATAGTTGAACATTAATGGAAAGGCTCGAATATATTATTATAGTTACAGTTGATTTAATTTAAATGGCTTTCCATTGAATCATTTATAAAATGAACTTTTTTTAATATTCCAGTCTCCTGGAATACCTGAAGACAGAGGAAGAATACCTCCCCTGGAAGGCTGCCCTGTCAACCCTGAGCAAGTTCAACAGCAACCTGATGCGATCGGCTGACTATGGGGTCTACAGGGCGTACATGAAGAAGCTGCTGACTCCCATCTTCACCAAGATCGGGGGGCTGCATAACAACATCATTGCAACTCCGGGGAAACTGGACGCTGTCAAGCATCAGGTGTGGAAACTTACCTAACTTGTCTACGTACTCATATTATATCCTGTTTTTATAGACTCGGTGTTTTTTATTTTTACTAAAAGGTGTTATAATTTTTTTCTTATAATATTAATACGTGTATGCTTTCACCAATTCAACTGAGCAATGGCCATGTAAAATGTAGCTCAAATGCACAACGCCAACTCAAGAACTATGTCTTCCCCAATTTGGAGAATGTTGTGAGGAAGTAGAGTAGGAAAGGAGATGTGAAAGAAAATGGAAAGAAGAATCTTGCAGAGTACCTGGATATTCAGATCTAAGGTCACTAAACACGGCTTAACCTTTTAACCGCTAAATAAGCGACACTTTGGTCAAACATTTGTTAAATACGTTTGGTCAGTTTTTTTTTCTGCATCGAATGCTCTGACTTTTGTTTGATTCTGAAGACATTTGTGGCCCTTCAGCTATCTAAAATATATTTACCATTTGGGAGAAGGCTTGACTAAAGCGACACAAGTTTTGGACTTTTTTTATCTTTTTGTCACTTCAGGTAACTCAGTGAGAGCATTGAGTTACCCGAGTTAACCTTTTTCTCAAAAGCTAACCAGGTACTGAAGACTTCTAGAGTGGATTCTAGAGTGAACAATCCTGAACAACTCTGAAGTGAGCAGTACCGTTGTCTCTAGCGTTTTGTCCATGAGGTCATCCCATATGATTTCAGTTTGTGCGTCGATGAGTACACTCGTAATCATATAAACACTGTGGAAGCAGCACTGCGACGCCACTTGATTTTTTTTAATATCACACTGTTGACGATATTAGAGGCGCATCCTGAGATTTATTGTATATTTATGTATTCCATCGTACTTAAGATGAAACAGACCAAATATTAAAATAAGGTAATAATAAATCTGTCGCGTAATAAGAGATTTATAGCAATTTGAAGTGATTAATTAGGAATGTCAAAAAGAGTGCCGCGTACGGATGTAATTTTGTTTACGTAAGGATCGCGGCGTAAAGGTTAAAATTCAGATTTCAAGGGGCTGAAAACACTTCTCACGTGGAAACTTAATGTACGAGTTTCACTGCGTTGTGGCTAAGAACCGTAAATTTAATTAATTTATTAATCTATTCATCTCCAGGTCCTGATCAGCTCTTGGGCTTGCAAGATGAATGTGGAAAACTGTGAGCAGAATGCCCTGGACTACTTCCAGCAATGGATGGTCAAGGAGGATCCCGATAATGAGAACCCGTAAGTCAACTTTTGTGTCTTCTTTTTCTGGTGCCTTCTTCAATTGGAGGTTAGCCATCATCAGGGCAAGCTTCACCTTGCACTCATACCAGTCATGTAGGTTTCAAAGCCATGAAGTGTGGCATCGCACTCATTGTTTTGCTAATACCTAGTTTACACTAGGAAGTGATTTCTCTTGGTTTTAATAATCTGTGGTTCCGTTTACTGTGGTTTTGCTAATCCATGGTTTCGCCAACCCATGTTTATGCTAATTTGTGGTTTCGCTAATCCGTGGATTAGTTTATTTTATTATCATTAGCTAACTGACATACTTCTCAATTTAAACCCTATTTACCTATCTACCCTTATTGGAGCATTATAGAGAAGGTACGACCGGTCGGTAGCTGAGTGGACAAACGCGTTGGATTCCCACCTGGGCATTGTGCGTTCAATTCCTCTGCTGGCTAAGTCCTCCATCATTACACAAGCAACATCTTCCGCTTCTTATGATGGCAGTAGGAGTTTTTCAAATATTGTCAGGTTATTCGTAACCCGGGAATGTTTGTCTTCCTTTTTAAACAAGAAAAAAAAAGGTGAAAATACTTCAAAATGAGGAGCAAACAAAGCTCTATAAGAAGCTATTTTCACAATGTTAACCTAAACTTCTTCTTCTGCGTATGGTGGAGGAGATCAAAGAGGAATTTCGAGGTTATTCAGCTAGTCGGGAGTCACTTGATTCAGCACATATGTGCCTCCGGGAAACTTGTGGAGTGAACATTCTTCTACGATATGTTCTGTAGTTTGTATTTGTTCACATTTACACAATTCAGAGTTATTTGTGTTGTGCATCATTTATGCACAAATTTAAAATAACTCTACTTAAACTACATTATTAATATTTTTGTGGAAAGCAATCACTTTGTGGTTTGACATATTTAATGAAAATGAAATAATAATATTAATTTGAATTATAATTATCGTTTTATCATATTCTCAGTTGAGGTTTTGCCTCTTTCTTTTCATACTATCTGTCTCTTTTTTCTGTTCCTTTGTTATAATATAAATATTATTCTATTGTTTTCTCACTGTTCTCTTATTTTAATTTATATTGTGTTCTCCCTCTGTATGTATATATAACCGCACACTATATATTTTTTGTTTAGTTCAATTTTGTAGCCTGATGATGCTTAGGCTAACCAAAACCGGTCGATCATAAAAATTAAAATAAATTCTGTGCTCTTATACAAAGTTATTATTTCATTACAATATGAATGTTTTCTCTTCAATGCTTTGAAGTTAGTCTGACATGAACCTATTATTATGTATTACAGGATACCCAATGACCTCCGTAACATAGTGTACTGCAAGGGCGTCACCATGGGAGGGGAGGACCAGTGGAACTTCATGTGGCAGAGATACATCCGGGCCAACGTGGCCAGCGAGAAGTCCACCATGCTCAGTGCCCTGGGTTGCACGAAGGAAGTGTGGCTGCTATCCAAGTGAGTACCTATTCTGCGTTGAAAGATTACCTGATAAACCACTAAAGTAGGGGAAACTGTTATTACTGGGATGTATAATATTCAAACAGCAACTTACTAAATAATAAATTATAAAATATTTAAATAATAGTAATAATCTAAATACACAAATATGAAACAGAAACTAAAAAGAGCAATGGTCATGACCGAGACTTGAACTTGGAACCTCTACTCTATCCGGGAGTAACACTGCCAATTAAGCCACCAATACCTCATTAGAAAGCGGCATTTTTAATCGATCTCATACTTGTATTAAAAATTATTAATATTTGAAATTCTACAGATTTTAGGCTGCCATCTTTTGATGATATTCAAAGTTCTACCCGAACACGTATTGAATATCTAGATGGTGTCTTCGTTAAATATCTTTTTTTTTTTAATACAGAAGATCTTTTGACTTCTTACCAAGTCGAGAATAAATATTAAAATTGGAATAACTTCTAAAGCATTAATGCTTTAAAGTTAATTCCAATTTTGATAATTAAATAAATTATAGTTCTAAAAAAAAAAAGTAAGAAAAAAACCGCCAGGCTGGCCAAAATTGGTTGGCAGACCAGATGATTTTTTAATGGTGTGTTCTACTATACTCGATAATATTAAATCCACCTACAAAAGGCACTTTAAATTTGAATGTCTGGCAAAAGTACCAGTTTGACGGTCGAAAAACCAGTTTTTTTCCGCTCTATTAATCCAATCTTACCACAACAAAACATTTCTGTTTGTGCGTCACTGTCACAAAAAAATAGATCATATTTTTTAGACTTTATGGATCCCTTCAAGTTGTACACCGCCAACCCAGATATTTTAAGGCTTAACTCTTACGCCAATATGCGTATACATGTATGAGGTCATTCCATATGATTTCAGTTTGTGCGTCAATGCGTACACTTGTAATCATAAAACACTATTGGTATGTATAAGCAGCGGTGAGACGCCTCTTGATTTTTATTAATGTCACACTGTTGACGATATTAGAAACGCATCCTGAGATCTCTTGTAGATTTATGTATTTCATCGTACTTAAAATGAAACAAAGCACACATTAATATAAGTTAATCATAAATCTGTCACGAAATAAGAGAGTTATAGCAGTTTAAAACTATTATTTAGGAATGTCCAAAAGAGTGTCGTGTCTGGATGTAATTTTTTTTATGTAAGGATCGCGGCTCAGAGGTTAATAAACATCCATTTTCGTCATCGAATGGTTTCAACTGTGTATCTGATGATAACGTACGGTTATGTATTGTGGCTCCCAGTCAATCTTCTTCTACCATAGGAACAGTAACTAACGCATCCTTTGATGTCCTGTTTAGATTCCTGGATGAGTCCATTAACAAGGCTGGGGAGATCAGGAAACAGGATTCTCACGCGGCCTTCTACTCCGTAGGCTACAGCAGCGTGGGCTACTTCATCGCCAGAGACTTCTTCTTCTCCAGGATCAATGACATCGCCAAATAGTGAGTATCGTCATCTCTGATGCATCGATTTTGAATATGAGGCAGTTTTCTTCACAATTTATTTTTCACTGCCAAAAGATATGTATTCATGACACTGAAAGGCTTGAATTTTTTTCAATTTACGAAGTTATTTTTATATTAATAATTGAAATAATCTTCAAGTTAAATACGTAATAGAAAAAATGTAAAGGTCACAACCATATACTTGTACATACCATATACCATACAAAGATGGCAGCTAAATCGGACGTTGAAGATTATTGATATTATTTCAATTAATAATATAAAAATAATCAGCATAAAAGCTTTAAAGTTAATTTTAATTTAATTAAGACATTTTGTTGGCATTTGAACCAAATATCCAAAAACATTATTGTTTAAATTCCAATAATTAAATATTGTTTTTATTAATTTCGGAAAAATTAAGACTATAACAAAAAAAGCAGTTGATGACTTTTTGTAGCGAGCTTACAATATTATGAAAGAGTTCATTAGAAAAGCGCAGGAAAGACTTCGATTTAATTTTCATTTACAAAATTATTAATTGTTTTATTGACTCACCTTCTCTGTTGCGACTTATCCAGTTCAACATTCCTTGCCGTAGACTCAGAAACAATGAATTGCTGTTCCTCAATCATCACAATACTAATTACGGGTATAATTCTCCAATGTCCATAATGTCAAGTTTTGTTAACTCAAGCCATGGTCTTGAAATTTTTGGTAGCAGTCTAAATGATTTTCGTCATCAAAACTTTGACTAGACCATGGCTTGAATGTTCTCTCTTATGTTTATTTTGCCTTATTTTTGTCATCGCTTCATTTTTTTCCTTCTCTGTTACTCTTTTTTATATTTCGTGTTTTATATGTATTTTTGTAATTGGACTTTAGTCCGTTAATTTATAAATAAATAAATAAGTATTGTGGTGTACAAATCTTTTTATTCTGTGTGTTAATTTAATTACAGTCACAAGGACCACTTGGACACGCTGGGGCGTTATGTGAACACCATAGCAACGCAGATAACGACACGTCACGAGGAGAAACAGGCAAGAACTCTTTTTAATCTTTAATTTGCTCAATACAAGCATTTGTAATTTAAAAAAAGATGGTTTGTAAAACGTCTAGACATATCAGTTGTCATAAAATAAAATAAAATCAAATAATCAATTGAAATAAGATTTTTCTACACGGGGGAGTGCGGCCACCATCCGTGGCTCTATTCAACTAACTTGCAGCTCAGAAGGGGAGGGGTATATCGTCCCCCACTTCTTCAGACTACCAACGAGTTCTTTTAGGAACTCTTTGGACAGCATAAATCTCTATGTTCCTGACGACTATCGAAGACAGCGTCAGCATAGATTATTCTATCTTCCTGCCCATGGTTCTGCTGGTGAGGAGGTGTATATTGTTGCAAAGCTTTTGATATCGATATATCTTGCATCAGTGAGGATTTAAGGTTTCTCTTCATTGGCATGGCCTTCACCCTTGGAGCAAGAATATATGTGGAGAGCTAAATATATTTATCCAACCTATACAAATTTACGATAAATCACTTTCTCCGGGTTTTCACGTCGTAAACCGTGAGAGAGAAAGAGACAAGACAAGTTGTCACATAATATGGCACCACTTTTAGATATGTAAGCATGTTTTCTGTCTCCCGCATCTCCGGCGACTCCGCCCACTAGGTTTTATTATCCGACATAACTCAACGGTTTTCGAGGTTATATCCTATATTTTTGTTGATAACAATACTGTGAAAAAGTGGTCATACAAACAAACAAAACATTATGTCGATATGTACTATGAATGGATGTAAAACGATGTGTCCATGAAAACCCTAGCCACGCCCGAGTCAGGAAAAAGTCAACAATCCTGACTCCACTGTTTCGTAAAGCTATCCTTCCTGGTATATTATTCCTCTGAGCCTTCACCATTGCCTCCTTAAACGCCTCTGTAATAATCTGTACATAATTTATTGAAAATATTTTTTGTCAATTGATTGAAGACTGTTTAACTAACCCTTATTTTATTTTGCAGCTTATCCGATGGACTGAGGAAAATAAAGGCTTACTGCAGAAATCCAGTTTGTCTGTGAAGCAAGCCTTAGAATCCGTTTCGCTTAACCTCGATTGGAAGGAACGCAACGAACCAACTGTCTTAGAAGTATTAAAGAAATTATCTGCGTGATATTTAGCGTGCATCACTATCACATGGGCAATACTTTAGCGTATAAACGCACCCAAAGCAAATTTGTACTTAATTTATTATACTAATGACTGGTAAATATTCCGCCTAAACAACAACAAAAAAAGAGATTTTTATGACTAATTCCTTTTTGAAACATCGATTGCTTTAAAATGAAAAATCAATTCATCACTCGATGTGAAAAATCGGTCTATCGCTTTGGAGTGAAAAATAAATCTATCACTTTATAGTGAAAACTCACTTCAAATGACAATTTTTGCTTGACCGGTACCTAACAAAATATAATCATGCCTAACTGCTTAAATATATACTTCGAGAGATGATTTCATATTAGCTATTGGCAATTTTTTTTTGTTTTTAATGTTGCCAGATATAAAATTTGAGGTTATATAAAAGAAAAGAAATGTCACTCTGATATTTACCAGTCGACAAACTTATGTGGAAGGATATTGACTATTATTTATTAAATATAAGAACAATTATTGTCTATTTTATAAATAAATGAATTACGTTGAACTTTTTAAATACAACTGTTTTATTTGCATTTTTACTTTGTTCACCTTGAACAATGTATCATTCTGTTCTGTGCGATACTTAGACAGGTATTCTTCGACCTCCCTCTTCCTCGTGTCTTTCCACTCTCGTTAATAATAATTTAACTGTCAAAAACCAGACAAGACGACATATTGTTTATTTTCATTGCTTTAATAACAAAATAGATTTTGAAAAATCAGTATGTATGTGTATCTCGAGAAAATCTAGGTATTTTAGATCGACATACTTATACATGCAGTTGGGGGCGTTGCTAGTGTAAATTTTGAAGATACAAAAATTCTTTGTATTGTCACCTGCAGAGATAAGTATGTCAAGCTGTAAATGATTTCTAAAGTTACTATGAAAGAAACAATCCACTAAAATTAATAATATTTAATAAGACAGTAGGTATAATTTTTAAAAATTTAATAAAAACATGTATGTACTAAAACATACAGTGTAGATAATAAATAAATATCAATAAAATAACAGTTTATATAAATAATAACAATTGATCAAGAAAAAAATTATAGTGCATTTAGTGCTTCGATAAATACGGAATGACTTTTTACTTAAATCACTAAGGAAATAAATTTACATTTCGTCGCCGGAAAAGCAAAAGGGCTTAAGCGACACTTTGGTCAAAAATGAGTTAAATATGCAGTTTTGATCACTTCGTTTTTCTGCATCGAATGCTCCGACTCACGTTTGATTCTGAAAACTTTTGTGCCATATAAAAATATTTTCCATTTAGGAAAAGGCTTGACTCAAGTGACACAAGTTTGGGACTTTTTTATCTTTTGTTGGTTTAGGTATCTCAGTGAAAGCATTGAGTTAACTTTTGTTTTCAAAATCCAACCAGGTACTGAAGACTTACGTATTTTATTGTAAAACAAAAAAAATCTTTAAAGAGCTCTGGTGTAAACTTCCCAAAATGCCGCTTTAGCCCTTTTGCCTTTCCAGCGACGATATGTGGTACGATCTGGATATATAAAAGTACATATACAAATAAGGATGTAAATTGATCATGTTATGATAAAAAAATATCAGTTGTTGTCAGCCAACTGAAAAAGACATCAAGTAGTTGCTGTAACTCTATGGTTGCCATGTTAGCTAAATCCGAAAACAACCCGACAGCTAATCTCTAATCTTAGTGTTGCAAGTGCCAAAAAACATTTGAATGTCATGTCAAATTATTGAAAGCCAAAAAACATGTTTTAAAAATACATACACAGGGTTTGGCAAGGCGTTATTTTTTCTCTGTAATTTCATGATTCATCCGAAATTATTAGTTAGATAAAGAATATGTTAAACCATAAAAATATTGTAAAAGCATTCATATAATTTTAAGACCTATATTATAAAATGAATTCTACATAAATTAAATGAGAATCTAATTGACCAAGAAACCATTTCTATAGGAATGTCTCACTCTGTGGACCCAAAGAATGAGATGGGCTGGGCATGTACATGTAGACTGAGAAACAATGAATTTCTGTTCCTCAATCATCACCCTACTAATTATGGGTATCATTCTCCACTGTCAAGAATTTCGAGACTTGTTAACTCAAGCCATGGTCTTGAAATTTATGGTACCAGTCTAAATGATTTTTGTCATTCTTTACGACTCTACCAAAACTTTGAATTGACCTTGGCTTTGACTTGAATGTTCTTTCTAATGTATATTTTGTCCTATTTTTGTCATTGCTTTATTATAATATTATGTATGTGCTATTCTCTCTCTATTGATCTTTTTTCTCATTTTATGTTATGTATTTTTTTGTAATTAGACAATAGTCCGTTAGTTTATAAATAAATAAATGTGTAAAGAGTAGTCATTCAGAAATGCCATTTGATAACGGCCATACATTTCCATACATCTGTGGAAATAAAATGAGATGTTTCCAATATATGGGAATAGCCATACAATGATAGCAGTTTTAACATAAAATATTAACTATTAAATGGAATCCCTGACAGTTTTTTGACTCTAGGGAAAGTTGCCAAATACGATTTCCGTGAATAGATTCTCATAAAAGTTTTCAATATTTGATCAGCACTTGTTGTAATTAAATACTGTAAACTTTTAAAAACGTGACACATATGTACATTACAACTACATTAAGAGAAACATATCTTAAAGACACACAAACAGTAAGTCTCATCTGTTCCAATTTGTTCAACCTAATAAAAACTGCATTAATTCTCCTTCTTCGTTAAAATAAACCTCTCGGTAATTGTGGCAACTTCAATTGCGTTATTTAAAACAAATGCGTGTGGGTAAGGAACCTCTTCGATCTGCAGATCGGGGATTAAACCCTGTAAAGCTTTGAACCTATACCCCGGGGCCCAGCCATCCTTCTCCGTGTAGATTATATTAATCTTGTTTTTATTATCATTTAGGTTTTCGAAATCAAGATTTCGGACTAAATCCATCTCGTTGAACGCAAGATGTAAAACTTTTTCAATAACGGTAGGACGTAGGTATTTCAAAACAGTGTTTAAATGCTCCGACGGAATGCCTTTCAAAAAGAAAAACGAGGTAATCAAGCAGGAACGTTCGACTCTCGGTAGATAGCTAAAGATGTATAAGAAAATATATAATATCGGTGTTATTCTTCTTAAGATCTTGTTAAGCCAGAACCCGTTGGGCGTGTCGGCAATGAACTCCAGGGTCGGGTAAAGCAGGGAGACAGAGACGATCTTCTTGCTGATCTCCGGGTGTTTGAGGAGTTCCATGGCCATCCAGCCGCCGATGGAGTGCCCCACGAGGTGGATCTTGGTGGGCTGGTCGATCATGTCGGTGAGGAAGTCTACCTTCTGCTGCAGCTGGCCGCACAGGCTGAATTCTCGCTCCCGCCCTCGGACGGAGCCGACTCCGTGTTCGTCAGTGATGTCTTCATTGTTGGGTTCTTCGTGACCGCCGTGTCCTATAAAAATATTTTATTAATTATAAATAACAGGACAAAAGAATGTTTATCGGTTTAAACGTTAAAATGGTTTGTAATGTACATAATAAATAAACTCTATATTGATAGCACTCGAAGGAATGGGAGAAAGCACTCGACAAAATTAATTAAATTCTAAATCTTTGTTACTAGTGTTTAAGGCGAGTGCAGGCCTTACAAAAAGACTACCCGTCAGCCTAAACAGAATAAAAACAGTATAAAAATGCGAGGTTTAATATTTAGGACACATCGCACCGTGAGTGTAAAACCAGAGTGCAGATTTCTCATTTTTAAGATTTAAATGTGAAATCTGCATTCATCACAAGATTGAAAATGTAAAAAAACAGTTAGTGTAAATTCAAACTTTTGCCTGCCAAAACCCATTCTTTTATTTTATTTTTATTTTTACAGCTTGTGTGGTACGTACAAAAAACAAAAAATTGTTTTATCAGCTGTAAATTTACGCCACAATTTAAAATATATTAAGAACATTAAAAAAATACTTTAGGCGAAAATTCTTGCCTCACACTGACCATAAAATTGTAGTACTTACATAAAAATATGTTATTACACGCATAATATTAGAAATAAATTGGAAACCATCATAAACTATGTTTAAGGTTTGTGCACCTAGACATTCATAAAAAAGACTATTGCAAACCTGATAAGTAAGATAGGTCAAAGTTTAATGAGTTTTATCTAATGTTGATAAAATATAAATGAAAAGTTTTACCAATTATCCAAACTGGAAGGTTTGTGGCTTTGTGGATATGTTCCAGGTATTTTGTGTAAAATCCAATTAAACCTGGATTTCCAGGAATAAATAATATAATCTCTTTGTGAGATTTGGAATGAGTCTCCGGATCGGTCCAGCAAGCAAGATGAGCGATGACATTGTTCAGCTCGAGAAAGATATCACAGTTCATTTTAAATCGATAATATAATTATTTTACGAATAAAAAATGAATTTCTATACACCATAGTATTTTAATTCACCGAGCTTGAACCAATTAGAGCTTTCTATTGCAATTCAATTTGAAACGGTTCTATAGTACGAGAATCAGAAGGCGGAACTTTTTAAAAGAACATTGACTAAGAAACGTCAATACATAGCTGTCAAAAATAGTGATGCGTATAATCCCATAATCAAAATATTTCGAATAGAGCTAAACTTTTATTATTAATTTGTAAAAAGAAACAGTGAATATCCATAAGATCACAGCACCTAATATTGATAATTTGTAAGGTAAAAAAGTAGGAAAAGCTCTTTTATTTCATCAAATACATATCTTTTTCGATAAAATACAGTTCTACATAAAACATCAATTTAAAACGCTCATTTAAGCGTATTATAATATGTATTTACGTGGTCAAAAACAAAGCGCACTAATAGCCTAGCAAAATTAGGTATTTCTCGCCGGAAAGAAGTTTATAGCGGGAAAGGACGAATTTGCCCGTTGAAACATCGGTTTTCCCTTCGTAACGGAAAACACCTCTTGTTTTGTGATAACTTACATCAGCTTGTTCAAATTCTTAAATAAACGTGATCTAACTAACCTTGAAGAATATCATGCGACAATTAACTGGTACATTTATTTATTATAGTTCTTTAGTTCTACACATTTGTGTTTTTTTTAAATATTTTTCAGATAGTTTAAATAATAATGTGGTGTTTTTTTTCAGAATAGATTACCATTCTTCACACCTAAAATATTTCGATTAAATCGTAAAAATATTCCATTTCGCAAGCATTAAAAAACAATGAATCGAATTAATGCATACCGGCCGAGGAAATGTGCTTTAGAAAATAAAATATTTACATTGGCAACTAATTCGGCTTAAAAGCGTTCACTTCGAAATTTCTATCAATTAAGGTTTCGAATACGTACATCACTAAAAATCTACAAAAACTCTTTCTATGGATTCGTGATGTTGCCAAAAAAAAAAACAATTAGCGTGACGGTATCGTAGATACTTTTACCCGATTTACGTGGCAGCTGAAACTTTATTTACAAAATAAGTAAAGTTTAGTTCGCACGACGCATTTTTTGCCTTTCCGGTTCAGATTAAGTTACAAATAGAACACGCTTGAAATAATAGGAATATTACATTATGATGCAATAAATGAATCAAGTAATTCATTCGGAAAATGCCTAAATATGACACAGACATGTTTTCAATAAATTTTACTTTTACATCCTTAGCTTAATTTTTTTTCTTTATATATTTAAATATTTTTCATTATGCTATTATAACTAGTGTGCCATTGCTTACATTAAAACAGATCTTTGTTTAGGTAATCATTGGAGTTCAAAAATGTCTTACTGAAAATGTTAAAAAAGAAACTCGTATTTACTCTTATTAGCAGATGAGACTGTTTGAAATTCCAATAAAATGCAATGGAACGTAAGCACCACGTATACTCAAAGTGCAGATGTCATAAAGAAACTTCTAGAACGACATAAAAAGTATAGACGAGACACAACTAACCCCTTTGTGAATAAAGCGTAACGATTGACACACTTATCAATGCAGACGGCCAAAATAAAAACTAACGAACAAAGCAAGCATTTTTCGAATTCATATATTTTTAATAGCCCATAATGTTGGCGGTAGCGTCGCTTCCGACTGCACAGACAGCATGTAGATCTTCAGATTCTCAACACTTTTACTTTGTCTATGAAATGAACTGTCAATTTAACAATTTGGCACATTGGTTGCTTGCAATTTTTTGTCCATGTGCACATGTTTCATTTTGGAATTTAACGAGATAATATTTTGTCTCTAATTACTTATAGTGGAGAAAAAATTGAAGTTTCTCAAAAATATAACATTTAATTTGAGTAAGTACTGCATTTTGTCGAAAGAATCGAAGACATTTACTGTTTAAAACTATTTTTATATTTCACGAATGTACAACAGTTATGTATGACACATTGTTCAATGTCAGCAATAAAATCACCCTTAATTCCCGGAATAAAGATGATTAAAGACACTTAGAACGTTAGGAAAAACCAGGTCGGTAGTTAGAAGAAAATATGTTGGGTTTTGGTTTTCAGCATTTTTTTATAATAAATAGGGTTTACTCAGGGTCACATCAATCGGTCTCGTTTGAACCTTTGTGTCGACCTGAAAGGAAACACAAAATATAAATATATTTTTTCATAACTTTTTTTTTTGACTGCTTGTGAAGGTACTTGATTATTTCATTGTCTCTACAATTGTTTAAGGTTATGATGTAATGGGAAAATGCAAAGCATTATTTGAGAAACATTAACTGTTAATAAAATATTGACAAAATCTTAAGGGTTAAGTTTAGTTAGTGTACATTCCATTAGATTACAACTAAGCCAATTTGTAACTGCATTTCAAAGGTTAATTGTCAATATCTCCACATAATTTAAATATTTTCGTTTCTGTGTAGTTGTGCTTTGCTGGGTTTTACTGTTACACTATGTCCTAACATGATGTTTCTTTCTCACACTAGACTGCACAAACATCTTCCAAAATGCCGTCCGACTCCAAGAAACGTGAGCAGCAGAAGAAGAAGGAGGCGCTCAAGGCCAAGGGGGGGAAGAAGGGCGGGAAGGGTGGTGAGGATAACGTGAAGGAATCTTCCCCCGTCAACGGGACATCAGAGATCACCAATGGCCACCAGACAGAGATGACTGCCGAAGAGGAACTATGCTTGAAGCTAGAGGCCGAAGCCAGAATGAACTCGGAAGCCCGTTCGTGCACCGGAAGTTTAGCAGTCCATCCGAGGTCAAGAGACATCAAATTAGACAATTTCTCCGTCACCTTCTATGGCAGCGAACTTCTACAAGACACACTACTAGAACTCAATTGCGGGCGGCGCTACGGACTCCTGGGTCTCAACGGAAGTGGAAAGTCATCACTGTTGAGCGTGCTGGGCAACCGGGAGGTGCCCATCCCCGAGCACATTGATATCTTCCACCTCACCAGAGAGATGCCGGCGTCCGACAAGACGGCGCTGCAGTGCGTCATGGAGGTGGACGAGGAGAGGGTCAAGCTGGAGAAACTGGCCGAATCCCTGGCGCACTGCGAAGATGACGCAGCTCAGGAGCAGCTCCTGGATGTGTACGAGCGTCTGGACGACATGAGCGCCGACACGGCCGAGGCTCGCGCCGCTCACATCCTCAACGGTCTAGGATTCACCACTGACATGCAGAACAAACCCACCAAGGACTTCTCCGGAGGTTGGCGAATGAGGATTGCGTTAGCTCGTGCGCTATATGTTAAACCCCACTTGCTACTGCTCGACGAGCCGACCAACCATCTCGATCTGGACTGCTGCGTGTGGCTGGAAGAGGAACTTAAGAACTACAAGAGAATCTTGGTCCTGATCTCCCACTCGCAAGATTTCTTGAGCGGGGTGTGCACGAACATCGTGCACATGACGAAGAAGAGACTTAAATACTACACAGGAAACTACGAGGCCTTCGTCAGGACGAAGATGGAGCTGCTGGAGAACCAGACCAAGCAATACAACTGGGAACAGGACCAGATATCGCACATGAAAAACTACATCGCCCGGTTCGGTCACGGATCCGCCAAGCTGGCGCGACAGGCGCAGTCCAAGGAGAAGACCTTGGCCAAGATGGTGGCCCAAGGCCTGACGGAGAAGGTGGCCGACGATAAGACTCTGAACTTCTACTTTCCGTCCTGCGGAACCATTCCGCCACCGGTCATCATGGTTCAAAATGTATCATTCAGCTACACCGACACTGGCCCTTGGATCTACAAGAACTTAGAGTTCGGAATCGACTTGGACACCAGGGTGGCTCTGGTCGGACCCAACGGAGCCGGAAAGTCCACCCTGCTGAAGCTGCTTTACGGAGAGCTTTTCCCGTCGTCTGGTATGATCCGTAAAAACTCCCATTTGAGGATAGCGCGTTACCACCAGCATCTGCACGAGCTGTTGGACTTGGACTTGTCTCCCCTGGAGTACATGATGAAGGCATTCCCCGATGTGAAGGAGAGGGAGGACATGAGGAAGATCATCGGACGTTACGGGTTGACTGGCAGACAGCAGACTTGCCCGATTCGGCAGTTATCTGACGGTCAACGTTGCCGGGTGGTGTTTGCCTGGCTGTCGTGGCAAGTTCCCCACCTCCTCCTGCTGGACGAACCTACCAACCATCTCGACATGGAGACCATCGACGGCGGCTAGCCGACGCCATCAATGACTTCGAAGGCGGCATGGTGCTGGTCAGCCACGACTTCCGACTGATCAATCAGGTGGCTGAGGTGATCTGGGTGTGCGAACACGGCAAGTGCACAAAGTGGGAAGGAGGTATCCTCAAGTACAAGGATCATCTGAAGACCAAGATCATGAAGGATAACGCCGTCGAGGCGGCAAAACTACGCAAGTAAAAAATATAGGTTACAATTTTTTACATCATAAATAAAAACTTGCATCAAAATTGATTGTGTTTTTGTTTAATTTATTTAAATTTTCATTTTATTTCTTTGGAAAACATAAATACTTATATTAATTTATATGTATTATTTAAAACAATTACTTTCCATATTGTATTATCATAATAATATGACAGGTATGGTGTGGAAATATATCATTGTAAGTTAATTCTGCCAGCAAAATATACATATTTATGTAAAACTCTGTACACATCTTGTTGGAATTACACAAAATAATAATCCACAATACTAGTTTTTTTTAAACCACCATAGAATATAATTTTACTGTTGAGATATAAATTACTGAGAGAATATTAACAATATTCATTGCATATTAAAAGACAAAGAGCAGTCCACAATGGAGTGCTTATACCAAACCCTGATGTATGGCAGTGAGGCATGGAACTGGCAGAGGAAGGATGAGAGTAGACTGAATGCTGTGGAAAAGAGATCCCCGAGACGTGTCCGGTAAAATGATGTATGACCGTGTTAAAAATGTGGATATCCGGAAAGAATGCAATGCTGATGTATGCGTAATGAATAGGATCAAGAAAGGGACGCTTAGATGATTTGGGCATGTAGAGCAAATGAACGAAGAAAGGAGTGTGAAAAGAATACATGATGCGAAAGTGAATGGAAGAAGTCGGGGACGCCTGAGGAAGACATAGCACGATCGAGTGAATCAAATACCTAAATCGGGCCATGTGAATAGTCAGAATAACAGAAGAGTATGTATGAGACGATGTATGAATGTGAATGAAGCAAGGAGTGTGTGCCAAGACAGAGTTGTATGACGGTCTGTCCTCTCTGTCTACCCCTGTGGAGAGATGGCGTGATGGTTAGTACTAACTTACTTTACTTTACTTTTTAACTATATTCCGCTATTTTTTATTTAAGACCTGACCGGTTTCACCTTATGACAGGCCGTCATAAGGTGAAACCAGTCAGGTGTTAGATAAAAAAAATAGTGGAATAGAGTTAAAAATTTGAAATTTTTTAAATTATTAAAATGAACTTCCACCAAAAATTAGCAGTTTCAAAATTAGAAGTATATTCATAATATTTCAGTAATCTCATCGCACAATACGCTCGTCAGGGGTGACATTAGAACCCCGCTTCGGCATGGTAGTGTTAATAACAAGTTAAGAGATGAAAAGATTAAAAAAATGTTGATAATCTGAGACATACATCGGTTTGTTGATACTGATGTATCGCTGGGTGACCGAAAAAGCTTGGCAAATTCCGTGCAAGTTCTTAGGTCACGTGTCATTAAATCTTTCATCGCACACCGGACAGGGAAATGGGTGCAATACATGGTTTGCATTTCTACCGCTGGCGCCACTAGCATGTTTTAGTTTATTTTGTATGAACTTTTTCTTGGGATAGAAAGTCTACTCGTGCTGAATTCATTTAGCACGTATTAGATTAATTTCAGACTCGGGCAGTAATATTCTGTCAGGCAATGACGTTACATATATTATAGACACGTTCTAGCGCTCGCAAAGTGGCAAGCAATAATCACGCTACTTGGTGTGCCCGGTGTTTAAGCCGATTTAGTACTAAACGGTCACGCGTTGCTTGAGGTCGTTTCAACATTACGAGCAAGTATGGAACGCGGTCCGAACTTCGGGTCTGTTTCGTTCATACACATATACTATTCTATGAATGTCTATCTTTGTCATATATGACCGATATATATTCTATGAATGTCTATCTTTGTCATAAATGACCGATATTTGAATGATGAATTTACTGGTAACGTGTATGTTTTGCTTGCCACATTTTGTGGTAATATTCTAAGGCTATAACGTGTCTATATATATATATAACATCATTGCAGACAGGTGGATTTTTTAGCACGGAATTTGAATGGCGCTCTATTTAATGTGTATTGTAATAAAATTTTGTCTTATTTTCTTATCTTTTTATGGAGGTTCACTGCACAAATGCTCCATATAGAAAACTGCCATTGGATTTTTTATATATGGCAGTCTAGTTGCAAGACTTTAACCAGCGATTCCTATATTGTTTATTTGGAGTAAAAGCGGCTGATGTCATTTTGCTCTCCATTGACATTGACATTCTGGCAATATAACCTTTCTAAATTCTTATATAAGATTAGATATAAGAATGGTTACGTGTGGTTTGATCAATTAATTAGTTTTAAATTATCTGATGTATAAAATGAATGATGCTGATTTTCTAAATCTTATAGCTTTATAGACATTTAATTATATGTACCTTATTTTGTGGTTTTTCCCACATAATCATAGTATATATGCAACATGTTTCTAAGTGAAATACTCTTAGTATCGCCTTGGTAAAATACTTTCATTCAGAGTGTAATCGTTTCTTGAAATTGCTTTGACAATTTTTAGTGACCAGATCTGAATAGCCAAGTACTTAACCTAACCTAACCTAACCCAACCTTCCACTTTCCCATCTTCTTCCCCTCCCAGTCCCTTCAGTTTCATAACACATCTTAATCGGGAATGCCATGGTCCCACTGGCTTTGGACAATCATGAATTGCGCGGTAATCATATAATTTTATTTAAAGTTTGCCATTTGATTTAGGACATGTCGTATTACTCTCAATTTATTTTTTTATTTCAATATGTCCTATCTTTACTACTTGGCTTTGCCTGAGTTTTCAACACTTTTCTTATTGAATAATTGAAAAATATGAAACGTACAATGTGACTCATTTTTTACAGTATAATTGCACCAGATCAGTTTCTAGACTAGTCGAGAAATTCCAGACGTGCAATTTCATAATGCCAGAACTCACTGTTTGAGTTTTTTGCTATTTCATTACACATATATTTATTTTCTGCTTTATATTAGGATTTTTTTAGTATACATATCGTCGCTGGAAAGGCAAAAGGGCTTAAGCGACACTTTGGTCAAAAATTAGTTAAATATGCAGTTTTGATCAGTTCTTTTTTCTGCATTGAATGCTCTGTTTGATCTTGAAGACTTCGGTGGCCTTTCAGCTATATAAAATGTATTTACAATTTGGGAGAAGGCTTGACCCGAGCGACACAAGTTTGGGACTTTTTTAGCTTTTTGTCGCTTCAGGTAACTCAGTAAGAGCATTGAGTTACCCGAGTCAACTTTTTTTTACAAAATCCAACCAGGTACTGACTACTTATGAATTTTATTTTAAAAGTGCTATGGTGTAAACTTCCCAAAATGGCGCTTCAGACCTTTTGCCATTCCGGTAATGATATATTTATTTTTTACTTTATATTAGGGATTTTTTGGTATACTTATTCTAAATATTTTTTTAGGAGAGATTTTACCCGAAACATTATCATATTGCATGATTATAAAATGTACCTTTATTTTTAAGCACCGATAATAATTTATTTTCAATCATCATAAAAACATTATTATGTCTAAAATAATAATAAAAATCAATAAATCATTTTTTTAAAGTGATTTCTTCACAAGAGTCCAAACTGCCCGGAAACAGTGAGACTATGTCATCCCCAAGTTGGGGTATATTGTGAGGCTGAAGCAAGCGGAGAGGGGAAGAGGATAGTTGGATTTTAGACAAAATTTTGTTTATATCAGAGTCTGAATCATCTTCAGATTTAGTTTACGACTTTTCTGAATCACATTTGAGTCGTTGATCTTCGTATTTTCCAATAAAATATTATCTTATATTTGAATAAACTAAAACACAAAAATGAAACAGAAAAAAAACAGAAACTAAAAAGAACAATGGTCATGACCGAGACAAATTGAAAGAAATTGAAATATTAATAATTTTCAATAGAAGTGTGAGATCGTTTGAAAATGTTGCTTTCTAATGAGGTCTTAATGGCTCGATTGGCAGAGTGTTACTCCCAGATAGAGTAGAGGTTCCGAGTTTCAGTTGCGGTCATGACCATTGTTCTTTTTAGTTTCATATTTGTGTTTTAGATTATTGTTATTATTTCAATATTTAATAATAAATAAGCTTTAATGCTTTAAAGTTAATTCCAATTTAAATAAAATATAATCTTCTGTGCCATCAAGAGGATCTCATATTTTCATTGAAGATTATTGATATTATTTTTTTCAATTTTTTCCTTCTTTTTTAAAAAATATTCATTTATTTAACACAACATACATATTTTCTTCATAATCTCAGTAGGAGAGCAGTAAGCTCCTTGGCTCTGGATCTAATCTTGCGGGTTCGATATACGGTACAGGAAAATAAAATTTATAAAGAATTTATCAGAAATAATATACGAGTGTATTCTCTTTGCACCCCATTCCAGAGACCTCCACAATTCAAAATCCAAACTCTTGCTTGAAATGGCTTTAGCTGTTTTAGTATCCAGATTTGAATAGCCAGGTACATCTCAACCTCCTCCTTTCTCTCCCCCACTTCCCTCCAAAGGTCCAATGGCTCCAAACAGTTGGAACTCTGATACTGTATCATATAATGGCTCTCCATACCAGTGGTCAAATTTACATGAAAGTGTTGCGCAATATATGATTCGATCGAAGATTTAAGCAATGAATTATCAAAGAAACTAAAATGCAGCTCTGCCATCCTAACATAAATAATTTTTTCTAATTTATTTTCGCTAAATACCTTATATGAACATCTTAATACATATTCACCTCATTTAGTCTGCCAACTAATGTGATTTGACGAATTGTATTTTATGAACACAAAAAGTAACAACAGAATGTAAAGACAGAATGTAAATACAGAATGAACACAAATGTAATTTATGAAAACAGAAATCAATAGAAAAATATATTTATACTGCGTGACAGAGTTGTATTTTAAATTTTTAGCTGAAATCTTTAATTATACAATACTAGCCACCATTTTTGCTAATATGGGCCGTTAAAAATAAATACACCTAGCACACTTGAGGTGAAATATCACAAAACTGTGCTATATAAGTTCACTGTTATTATTATTATTATTACACTAAACAAACTGTGCACAAAGGTGAGGGAAAGGTTCTTGAGGTGGTTTTTCACAAAAAAAGAGGGCAAATGTGTTTATACAATTTAATATTAAATTAAATTTTTCATCTTTTTTATTTAAACATAACCAAATGATGCTGCCAATGACGACCAGTCAGAAGGGATCATCCAGAGGGGAGTTACATACAGTTTATAGAGGTTTATATGCGGCCACGGGGTTGTTCAGTTCTCCGATACCCTCGATGCGGCTGTGAACCAGGTTTCCGGGGCGAAGGAACTGCGGGGGCTTGCGGTGCATGCCCACCCCGCTGGGGGTTCCTGTCAGGATCAAGTCTCCGGGCAGGAGGGTGAAGTATCTGGAAAAAAAGGTAAAATAACAAGGCATTAGTATAGTATAGTACAGATGGTCGATATTCCTGTCCCGGTTAAAAGGAACTGGTTCCAAGCTGGTCACTGAGAATTTTTTTTGGCAAATAAAAATCGATATCCTTGTACCGGTTCCTCTTTTGGGCACAATAGGTTTTTGGTGGAAAGGTCCTGTAGCTTTTGACGAGGAACCGGTTCCACAGGTGCAGTTCTTTTCGTTTCCCGAACATCGCTGACAACCCCCCCAAGAAAAAAATAGTTTGGCAAGAGGAACTGGTTGCAGTTCCAGTTCTTTTCATTCTTAAATTCGCTAGCAACCCCCCTCTTCAATGATGTATATTTTTTCCTAATATAAAAATCTTCTTTGAGGAACTTTTCTGGCACCTGGAACCGGTTCCAAAAAGAACTGGATAAATAATCGGTCCCTCGCCAGTCACCGGTAACTAGAATCGCAGGTATACCCAATTCTGATATTAACCATCTCTCTAGTATAGGCAACAGTAATAGATTTAACTCCCCAACAAGTACCGATTTAGAATGCTTTTACGTGGATTTGGTCGTCAGTGTGGAAAGGGGTTAACTTTTTAACATTTTACTTCTTTAACCCTTATCTTGGCAAGGAAAAAAATATTACATAAAGATAAAAATAAGAAAATAAGCTACAATCTTTTTTCAAACTGACCATAGGTGTCACTAATTGACAGAAAAAAATGTCTGTCTAAAATGTTGTCATTACTAAAAACGTTAAAATATTTGTTGAAAAAATAAAAAGATAGCAAAGTTGGTTATTATTATTATTAACGATAAGGGTTGAAGTTATTGTGTTCAACGGTTTCTTTGAAATGTTTTAGTAATAATAATATAGTAAGAGGCATCCGACAGTCTCTTAAATAACTAAAGTCGTTAAAATAGACTCACGAGCTCAGCTTATTGATGACATCATCAATCCTGCAGATCAGCTCGCTGGAGGAGCCACTCTGCTTCAGCTCCCCATTGACGGAGCACTGCACGGCCAGGGCGTGGGGGTCGGCCACCTCATCAGCGGTCACCAGGGCGGGCCCCAGAGGCAGGAAACAGTCCATGGACTAAGGAGACAGAGCAGTTAATAGTATTTTGATTACAGATAATTTTGAAAATAAGTTTCTTATTATAATATAATATAATAGTATAAAAGTGGGCAATCCGGGAGGCAATTACTTCTAACTAAGACAGATTCTAAGTGGCATTAAAATAAAATTGCCAATCATTTTCTGCACTGTGTGAATGTTATGTTTGTTATAAAGTTTATATTAATACAGGTTTGGAGTATTCATAGTAATCTTTTTTGTTTACGTGAATACCGCACAAGAGTCTCAACTGCTCCCAACCGTCTAGAGCCAGTGAGGCTATGGCATCCCCAATAGGGGTAGGTTGTGAGGCTGAAGGTAGTGGGGAGGGGAAGGAGATGAAGAAGGGGAAGGTTGGAAATTACCTGGCTATTCAGATTTGGTCACCAAACACGACTAAAGCCATTTCAAGCAACGTTTCGATTCTGAATGGTGTTCTTTCACCGGGGCGATACTTAGAGTATCTACCACTCTGGAACGTGCCGCAAATATACTATATTTTATTTCAATTAAATGTGTTATGACACATATTAATTAAATAAAAATTATTTTCGCACTCGGGGTTCGAACCAGCGACCTCTGGATTCTGAGTCGAGCGTCTTACCACTCGATCATGCAAGCCGTCAAGTCAAAAGCGTTTGTAGAATATTTTTGGACAAAAGCACTACACGGCGAGTAGAAGAATCAAACCTTGTGAAATAATTTAACAACAATAATCATTGAAATTTTAATTACTATTGAGGAATATTTCTCCATGACTCGGTCTGCAGTCCTTCATAATGTTAAAAAGTAAATGATCATTAAAAGATGATATGAGTAATCAGCACTCATAGTTCAGTCATTATCTAATTCAATGATTTTCCTCTATTTAGGGCCATATTTATAAATGTGAAATAAAGGTAGTACTTGATTTATCAAATCATCATTTGAGACAATGAATACTCAGACGGAATAATCAAAATACAGATGAAATAGGCTGATGTATGCAAGTAATTTGTAGAAAATATTTAGATGGCCGCAAGCAAAGATTTAGTTCAAAAACATTTATTACAAATCAATCAATCTGTTCTCTAAGCTCTTTATATACGAGGCCTGTTCCAAAGAAAAGATGAATTTTGAATTTTCACGGGCTGTGTACATTCAATTATCTTTTTTTTTGTTGTTATGTTGGTACACATTTATATATATATTTTTTTAAAGAACGACAAACATTCCCGGGTTACAAATAACCCGATAATATTTGAAAAACTCCTACTGCCATCATAAGAAGCGGAAAATGTTGCTTGTGCAATGATGGAGGACTTAGCCAGCAAGGGAATTGAACGCACGACGCCTGGGTGGGAATCCGACGCGTTTGTCCACTCAGCTACCGACCGGTTAGTCACGTTTTTGTGTGTTCTTCGATTTTTTACTTTTGAAAAAAAATGAATCAAAGAATATGTATTAAATTTTGCGTTAAAAATGGAATAAAGTGCTCCAACGCACTTAAAATGTTGACTGTGGCATTCGGCGAGTCTACTTTGTCTCAAAAAAGTGTTTATAAGTGGTACAAGTGCTTTACAGAAGGCCGAGAAGATGTTAATGACGATGAGCATCCTGGAGTTGTGGAAAAACAAATCATGGATTTTATTCTTTCATCCATTTTTTTCAAAAGTAAAAAATCGAAAAACAACCAAAAACGTGACTAACCTTTCCAGTTGTCAAAAACAAACCACTAATCCAAAATGGTTGATAATGCTAACATATGATAAACATATGTGTACCAATATAACAAACAAAAAAAAATCGATAATCGAATGTACACAGCCGGCGAAAATTCAAAATTCACCTTTTCTTTTGAACAGGCTATGTATATTGACAAGCCAAAGTATTATATTAAGTCTGTCAGTATAGAAGTTTTATTAAAATGTTAAAGAATCCCTTTTTTTCATTTCTTTTTTTTTTAAAGAAAGACAAACATTCCCTGGTTAGGAATAAACTAAGAATATTTTAACTCCCTCCACTATCATCATTACAAGCGGAAAACGTTGCCGGTGCAATTATAGAGGACTTTGCTAGCGAAGGTTTTAACCCGCGACACCTGGTGGTACATACTGAACTACGGGTATTTTGCTAACAGCCATACAGAAAACTAAGAATTATTATTATTATTTAATTTAATAAAAAAAATAATTACATTAACTCCACACAGGAGGTCTCTAGGTAAATAATTTCCCTCAGGGCCTATGTCATCTTTGGGGATACTGTGTGGAGGGTCTATTTGAGTAAAGGAAAGAGTGAACCTGGGTCTTGAAGAGGCTCATGTTCTCATGTATTGAAACTCAACTGTGTACAAATGTTGGGCGTGCGTTTGGCGAGTTTCCCGACAATGACGCAAGTTCATCGGAGCATCTTCCATTGAAATACCAGTAGAACAAGGACAGCACCCCACCTGACGTCTGTGCTCCAAAGATTGCAATCCGTTTGTTATGATGAGAATCTATCAAACGGACCGCCCGTTTCTGTACAGAGTCAAGGGTTTTTTCCAGGTATTTAAGGGGCTGCCAAATTCAATTCTTCCATTGGGGCGCAATTGCGATTTGTACAAGGTCAGCAGTTGTGTATTATTGAAGTATCTAAGGGCCCTAATGTAAAGGCTTGTTGAGGAGATTACTTCCGACTAAATTGTCATTATGATCTCTTTTAGTTGTAATCAGACATGCTTGGGTCTTTGAAACATTGAATTCAACGAGATTATTCTTACCCCAAGAGGAGATTCTCTAGAGGTAATCATCCATTCTCTGCTTCAAAGCTTTCATAAGAATAACCCATGTGTGTTACCTTTCCAATAAGGAATTGCCCCCCGTTACGCTGCTTCTGCCAATCACGGGCGCTGATGTCTTGCGCCACGCAATATCCCGCCACATACTCCAGGGCCTTGTCCCTGGGCACATCATGGGCCTCCTTGCCAATCACCACGGCCAGCTCTACCTCCCAGTCTACACTCTGGAAATAAAATAAATGTTGTTTTAATAGCGCATTTATAAAAGGCTATCAAATTGTGGTTTGCCATAAATTGAGAGCAAATACAGCCAACTCCACCAACCAACCCCAATTATTATTATTGACTGTAAATAATTTACTCTGTGAATATGTGTGTATGTACGAGTGTGAACTTTTCAAATTTGGAACTGATGTGAATGGAAATGTTCTAATTTTAAAAATAATCTTTTCAAATCCCTACCTACCCAATAAAGTACCTACCTACAATCTATTTTAGCCTTGAAGTAACAATATATGGAGAGAGAGCTAATTCTTTTTACCGAACCTTACAAATTTGGGATAAATCACTTTCTCCGGGTTTTTACGTCGTACAGCATGAGAAAGGAAGAGACAACAAAATCTCCCAAATTATCACGCCACTTTAAAATATTGTTAGAATGTTCTTCGTGTCCCGCGTCTCCGTTGACTCCGCCCACAAGTTTTGATACGCGAAATAAATGAACATAACTCAACGGTTTATTAGGTTACACGCTATATTTTTGTTTATAACAATACTGTGAAAAAGTGGTTATACGAATTGACAAAAACATTATGTCGACATGTGCTATGAATGGATGAATAAATACCTTAGCCCTAGTCCTAGCCACGCCCAGGTCTAGCCGAGTCCGGCAAACTTCATAAAAACTGACTACAGCAGCGCTCTCTCTTGTATATTATTGTTCTGAGATTTTAGCAGACATTATTCTATATTTGAAATGGAAACTAATATTTTTTCTTGGCAAGTCAATATATACGAGATATAATTTACTGTTCTTTTATGAATATGTTGATGAGTTTCGAGTTATTTTTTCAAACAGTTCAATTTATCTAATAACTTTTAATACATTTATTTTTATATTTTAACTTTTTTTTTAAACTACTAGTTATACTGAGCCAGTGAGAATATGACATCCCCAATCGGGGTATGTTGTGAGGCTGAAGATAGTGGGGAGGGGAAGGAGATGGGGAAGAGAAAGGTTGGGAAGTACCTGGCTATTCCGATCTGGTCACCAAATACGGCTAAAGCCATTTCAAGCATCGTTTCGATTCTGAATGGTGGTCTTTCATCAGGGCGATACTTAGAGTATCTACCACTCTGGAACGTGCTGCAAATATTCTTTATATTATTTTATATGAATTAAATGTGTTATGACACATATTAATTAACTAAAAGTTATTGGCGCACGCCGGGGTTGAACCCGCGACCTTTGGATTCGTAGTCGAGCGTCTTACCACTCGACCATCGAGGTCGTCAGCTATTATAAATGTAATTAGGTACTTTGATTTGATAATAATAATATACCTGGGTAAGGTTTTCTCTGAGCTCGATGGTGTCGGTCGGGCCGATGATGCATGATGGGAATTTGCTGAAGAAGATGGGCTCGGTCGGGATGGGCAGGTTCTGCTCCTTACAGTGACCACTGAAAATGTTTGAATCTTTGATCAGACAATGCAAAACACATTTATTATTACTAATATTAGATATACAGTGATTCAATTAATTTTAAAAATATTACAAAGTACAATTTCAAGGCATTTTTATAGATATTTAGAAAAATGTATATGGGGTGTAAAAAAAATAGTGTACACAGCATATATACTAAGACAAGAAAAAAGGTTAATTAGTCATGAAAAATATATACAATTTATAGGATTTTATAACTAAACAAGATGGATAAATAATATAAATATAGTAGTTAAGCAAGCATCAATAAAAGCTTTTCTGTTTAAAGGCAGTTTCACTGATGCAAAATATGTCGATTCGATTTAACAGCAAGAGTGCCCTCCCCACCGGCATGACGGCGATAACCATCGGGAACATAAAGGTTTATGCTCTCCATGATAGTTAAGTTTTCGAAACATCCACGTATCAATTTGAAGAAATGGGTGACGATGTACACATCCCTTCTGACCCGCAGATGGTTCGTTCCGAGCATACCTAAGAGAAAGTCAGTCGTGTAGAGTTACGGGTAGTAACCGTACTCCCTTAAGTAGAGAAATCACAAAAATTTCTTCTGAACCCTCTCCGACATGAGTGATATGGCAGTGAGGCATGGAACTGGTAGAGGAAGGATGAAAGTAAACTGAATGCTGTAGAAATGAGATCCCTGAGACGTATGTGCGGAAAAACCGTGTATGATCGTGTTAAAAATGTGGAAATCCGGAAAGAGTGCAAGGCTGATTTAAGCGTGATGAATAGGATCAAAAAAAGGGACGCTTAGATGGTTTGGGCATGTAGAATGAATGAACAAAGAAAGGAGTGTGAAAAGAATATATGATGCGAAAGTGAATGGAAGAAGAAGTCGAGGACGCCCGAGGAAGACATGGCGCGATCAAGTGAATCAAATACTTGAATCGGGCCACGAGAAGAGTCAAAATAACAGAAGAGTATGTATGAATGTGAACGAAGCAAGGAGTATGTGCTGAGACAGAGTTGTATGGCGGTCCATCCTCTCTGCCTACCCCTGCGGAGAAAACGGCGTGATGGTTTGTTAGTTAGATCTACCTCTGCCTATGTCCACAGAAAATCAAATCAGCGCAAAAAACATTGATTGTTACATGATTTGCAATAGCTTATAGCTACAAGCTATATGGATATGTACATTATATTGTTTTATTGTATATTTGACACATAATTTTACACCAATGTTTATACACTCATTGTTATACATTTTTACTTATTTTAGCTATATTCTTGAAATCTTATTATCCTTTACAGGATAGGAGGGATTCCACGAACCTCTCCACATTCAGGAATCAATTATGTATTTTTTTTTTAATAGTGAATTTCACACAAGAGTCCCAACTGCTCCCAACCGTCTGAAACCAGTGGAACTATGACATCCCCAATTAGGATATGTTGTGAGGCTAAAGGTAGTGCAGATGGGAAGGATATGGGAAAGAGGAAGGTTGGGAAGTACCTGGCTATTCAGATCTGGTAACCAAACATGACTAAAACCATTTCAAGCAACTTTTTGATTCTAAATGGTGATCTTTCACCAGGGCGATGCTTAGGGTATCTACCACTCTGGAACGTGCCACAAATATACTGTATATTATTTTATATCGATTAAATGTGAAATATCACATATTGATTGAATAAAAATTATTTGGGCACGCAGGGATTTGAACCCGCGACCTCTTAATTCGTAGTTGAGGGTCTTAACTACTCAACCACGGAGGCTGTCATTTCAATACAATAAGAAGACATTTATCAAAAATAATTAGTGAATTGAAGTGATTTGCTTTTTTTTAATTCAACGCAAAAATTAATCTGTTTTATGTCATTTTAATTTTGTCATTAGATTTTTTAAAAGACGTCACATCGGTAGACAGCACAATAAATTAATTATGCATTGCAATTGACAATTTCAAAATCATTTACGGTAATTCAAAAGATAATGATAATGACATGAAAAGTCATAACCAATATCTCATTTAAAAATATAAAATCGAATTCTTAGAAAAAAAAAAAAAACATTCTAAGGTTTCTCCTACTTCCATCATTATAAGTGTAAAATATTGCTGCTGCAATGATGGAGGACTTAGCTAGCAAAGGATTGCACACAGACGCCTAGGTGAACCCGACGCTTTGCACCGCTTAACTAACTAACCAATCGATCATGCATTTTAAGAATGTTGAGTGCAAGTTTGAAGTATGTAGTAGAAGTTATTTTAATCTATTTTAATCTGAAGAATAATGTAGTTTGATAAGAATAGATGCATTAGATAGAGAGATAATTATGTATTTATTTTTGATTAATGATAGCAATTTAGATAAGATAACACTTTAATTAATGTTCATCATTGTGGTAAAATTTTCTTGGGGAAAAAATATAAATGAAAACGATGATGTTGTTTTTTGTGGTAGAAATCTCACCTAACCATAAAACATGAGAAAAATAACACATATATCAGCGCCCTATCCAAATATTATTATAACTAACTAATTAACCATCACGCCGTTTCTCCGCAGGGGTAGGCAGGGAAGACGGACCGCCATATAACTCTGTCTTGGCACACACTCCTTGCTTCATTCTTATTCATACATCGTCTCATATATACTCTTGTTATTCTGACTATTCACATGACCCGATTCAAGTATTTGATTTACTTGATCGTGCCATGTCTTTCTTAGGCGTCCCCGACTTCTTCTTCCATTCACTTTCGCATCATATATTATATTTTTGTATTTAAAGATAATCAATTGATTTATCACTGATATAATCTTTGTCCTTTTATTGACATTTTGTATTTTCCTACAGGAGGCTAGATGATATATTGACTATCGTAAATAGATGATGTCGCATGTTCAAAACAATATGAATTTTTTTATTAAACTAACTTATATAGGTTTCTTCGCATATCGAGTTTGAATAAAAATATGCATTGAATTTATTTACTTCTGGTTTCAGAGTGGAAGATGTTTTCACTACCACCAATACCACCAATCAGAATCGAAACGGTTCTTGAAAAAGCTCTAGCTATGTTTATTGACCAGATCTGAACATTCAGGAACTTCCCAAACCTCTTCTTCCCCTAACCTACTTCCTTCAACCTCACAACATTCTTTATAATGATTATGCCATATATCTACTGGCTCCGGGCAGATTACACTCTTGTGCGGTATAAAAAATATATATTTACCTGTAGTTAAGTCCAACTCCAATGACCTTATCCCCACCGGTAACTGGGGCCAGCAACTTGACTCCTGATCGAGGGAGTGAAACGGTACTTTTGGCACCAGCTCTAAAAAAATTATACAAAGACAAATTAATCTCACAGCAATCAAAATAATCAATGTTCAGTGAAATGATGACAGTTCGTTTAACAGTTTAAAAAGATCAAGAAAGACATAATGTACGTGCCTTGTACACTTATGGGCAATTACGCCACCCAAATATGACGACGCCCGACGATCTTCTGCTAGCTAAACCCTCCATCATTGCAAAAGCAACATTTTGCACTTATTAATGATGGTAGTAGAATGAATTTAAATATCTTCATGTTATTCATAACTTAGAAATGATTATCTTTCTTTAATGAAACTTTTATCTGTAAAAGTTTTTGAAAAGGCTTAAAAAATCTATACAAGGGGTTTTATACTTAATGTAAATTTAGGTTCCTCGTTGAAAGTTGGTTGAAATTTGCCATCTTTGATATTAAACCCTAAGATTAGAGAAGTGTTTTTTTTAAATTCTAATAAAAGAAAGTTATATACATATTTGCAGTGTAGATTGGAAATCAAAAGTTTTTGTCTCTTCTAAAAATACAAAACGTTGGTCACCTCATAAACAGGTAACATAGCCAATTGTAATCGAGATAAGAAACCAAAGAAGGTTAAAAATAACTTATCATTTAAGTAATAATATTTGCTTTGAGTAAAAAACAATTATAAAAAATAAACTTCTGTATTGTGTTAGTTATTTGTATAAAGAGGTAGGTATGGAAGTGAACAATAGCATCAATACAACTTAATATTATGAATGTTTTTAAAGAAATACTGTAGATATCTCCATTGTAACATTTCTTTTTCTCATGAGCATGCAACAGAAAGAGAAGGTAAAACTGAATTCTAAGTGGTAGGGCCATATCATTCAATTGTAACCTTCTCCCTCTTTCGCACAAACAGAAAATTAGCGATGAGTTGTTTACGTGTGAAGCGCTTCGTACAGTTCACACACCACTCTACGCTTCACAGTTCACTCCAACTTTTGCGAGCTAATGCTTTACATGAACTGAATGGCTCCGGCTTATTTATTCCTGAAGATTCCAATTCGCGACAGTCAACCCTTAGATCAGCAATGTCATCGTCTATCGGAAGGTTGAAGGAACCAAAGCGCACACCAGACACCAAGTTCGGAGAGCGCGCCTTCGGAGTGTCAGGTCCTAAAGCCTGGAATAGACTACCACATGATCTGAGAGTAATAAAACACTCGACAGAGTTCAGAGCCAAACTCAATACCCATTTTTTCAGAAAATCATATCCATAATCAAGATGTAACAAGCCCAATAGAATTTCTGTTCAAACCAAGAAAAACTTTTCAGACTCTCATTCCTTAAATTCATTAGAAGATTTTCATCATTATCTGTTCCCTACTACGAAAAATTTAAAAAGACCTTTGATATACTATATATATATATATATATATATATACTCGTATATGTAAAAATCAGCTAAATTTTAAGTTATTATAGTGATTGTGTCCTGGCAGAAGTGTCCCGCCAGATAAGTATGTTGCTGTATATTTATATAAACTAGGAATTAATATTAACTAGAAATTAAAATTTGTACAGCGCGCTTGAGGTGATTTTTCACAAAACCGGCGCTATACAAATTATCCAAATATTATTATTAACTATATCATCGCTACAGAGAATGAAACAAAAATGGAGGTTACAATAGAGCTCTCAGTGGCCGAACTATATAGATTCATTGTAATCTCTCCCTCTTTCACAGAAACAATCCATGTGACAGAAAGAGAAAATACACATGACCTCTCAGTGGTAGGACCCTGTAGCTTCATTGGAATTTAAATCTTTCTCATAAACAATACATGACAAACAGAAAGAGAAGTAAAATGGACCTCTCAGTGGTAGGACTTTAACATATTTTCGAATACAGAATAATTCGTGTAAGTGAAAAGTCAAGGTCAATGTCAATGTTTAAAAACAAACAAATATTGCATAATAATTTAATACTAATATCTTGACATTTTTAAAAATAAATTCTGAAATTATTATCATTCCGCAAATAATAATATTTCACACCCGTTTACGTAAGAATTTAAAAATAATCAAAATGTATTTTAGGCGAGAAAGATAATAAAATTAAAGTTACAATTAGTACTTACTCCTGGCATTTTTTAAGCAATCCCTTTCGCAGGACTTCCAAAACGGTCCTTGGTAATTCGGGGTCAGCCGTGTTTAAATTGATAACTTGATCATTATTTAAAATGCCGATATGTTGTCCCTCCAACCCGGGAATCGTGAATTGAACGAGACGCATTTTTGACACGAGAGTCGTGGATAAAAGTCTAACATTGACTGCTGGAGAATTAACAAACGGGGGGACAAATGCTGCCGGATTTAAAACGTCACAAGTCAATAATTTATTCTTGTGGCTTGCTCTGCTGATATTAAATATGCTTCGTGATTTCAGCATTGTGATAATTGTGTTGTTTTCAATGCGATTGGAACCACAAAATGTGTTTTTAAAGCGATTTATTATGAGATAACCTATGTTATCAAAACACAAAATACTGCGCCGATTATGACACTCGTAACACTCAAAAGTAGATCTGTCAGATAGTTTTATTTTAAACGTCTTGTTATGTAAAAGTAAACAAAATTGGGCGTTGTAAATTTGATTGGAGGAATAATATATGTTCTTCCAAGTAAATTTGCAATATATTGATGTATTATTTTATAACTATATTCGAATCATGTTTTTAAATTATGAGGTATTTTTTTAATCATCGCTTTTCATTTGAATTTGCCGCAAATACGAGCTTTTATCTATGTAACTGTTGCTTTTTCTTTGACTATATCGCTGATAATAGATACGAAATATTTTTTTATTTATTTTACGAGCAGATCGTAACAGATTGACAAACTTATGAAATATTTTTACTCTATATGAAGATATTTTGAATCTTCTATTATTCGTTCTTTCGTTAGTTCCTTTTTTGGCCAAGTCTGTCAGTCTGCATTGAACATTTTTTATACTGCCATCTGTTGTCGAAAAAAGTATTGATAAAACTTTACTTTAATAGTTCGTAACGAAGCAAGTAACTTGAAATACTTTTGCTGTTTTGCCGTTAGATGAATGATATTTGAGCTTTATAGTCAACATGATAATAGAAAAAAATAATAACTAGCGTTGGGAAAAACTTCAATATGTATAGAAATCCCCATATTGCCGTTTTTGGTACGTCGTTGTTTTTGAGAATTTCGATGTTTAAATTTACCTTTTGACAAGGGGTCCCGAAAGTTTAACTTACGCCAGGCACAGTTTGTCTCAGGGCCGGGCCTGCTCTTTCTGTTTTACGTATATTATTATTACAAAACTTTGACTAGACCATGGCTTTAATGTTCTCTCTTATGTTTATTTTGCCTTATTTTTGTCATCGCTTCATTTATTATTATTTATTTATTTATTTATTTGTTTATATACGCCCTCATGGGCTTTTACATAACATAGATATAAAATAAAATAACAGTGACAAAAAAAATAACAATGACATAAAAAATAACAATGCGCCCAAAAACATTTGATGCAACGATTTGATTACGCCCAAGAAAATTAACACTTGTATTTTAGAAAGAGGTATGTTATTATAGCCTTCTTGTAACTAGATTCAGTGCAGTTGAATATATCTACTATTTCAGCGATAGAATTACTCACTGCATGCAATCTAGGTACAAGCGAGTATTTAAATGACTCAGTCCTGATATTGTTGTTACATTTAAAAAGAATTTTGGATCGAGTGGATCTGTTAGGTACATAGAAGGTAATTAAGCTAAGTAAATCAGGGCTGTCTATAATACCATTAACAATTTTAAAAATAAAAGTCTAGTCGGAAACAAGCCTCCTGTCTGAAAGTTTTAGTAATTTTAATTCTTTCATTAAATAATTATAATTTATGGTTTCAATAGGTAGACCGAGTTTATAGTTGATGTATCTTAGAAATTTATGTTGCAATTTGTCAATGGAATCAGAGTGGATTTTAAAGTGAGGGGACCAGACAGAAGAATTATATTCGACTTGACTTCGAACTAGTGAAGAGTACAGGATTTTCAATGTAGAAATATTTTTAAATTCATTGGAATTTCGAAGAATAAAGCCTAGCAATTTAAAACCTTTACTTGTTATTATATTGATATGTGAGAGAAAATTTAATTTAGAATCGAAAGTAATGCCGAGATCATTAATTTCATTGACAGATGTAAGGGAAATATTATCAATTTTATAATCATAGTCGAGAGGGTGAGTAATTCTAAAAAAAATCTGATTGACTGACATTTACTAATATTTAAAAAAGTTGGTTAAGTTTACACCAATCATGTAACTTATTTAAGTTAACTTGAATGTGAGAACAATCATCTGTGGTTTTATGAGTTTGAAGAGTTTCAGATCATCTGCGAAAAGCAGCACATGCACATCGTTATCAAATACATTAATTATGTCATTTACAAAGAGCATAAAAAGTAATGGGCCTAAATGTGAACTTCACACCACTTGTTGCTATAAATTTGTAAGATAGTTTAGAGTTATTTTTTACTTGAAGAATTCTATTGGTTAGGTAGCTTTTTATCCATTCTAACAAATTACCTTCTATACCGAGTTTGCAAAGTTTGTTAAGTAGGATTTTATGGTTAACCTTGTCAAATGCTTTAACAAAGTCCGTATATATTGAATCTACTTGGGTTTTATCATTAAGTGCACTTGATATGAATTGTTCGTATAGTGAAAGATTTGTTAAACTGGATCTGCCCGGCATAAAGCCATGTTGATTAGGTGAAATGATTTTATTGAGGTGTATAGAGATTCTATCTAATATGAGTTTTTCAAATAATTTGGGGATTATTGAGAGCATACAAATAGGTCGATAATTAGTGACATCGTGAATATTGCCCTTTTTAAATATTGGTGTTAAATAACTTATTTTCCATAGATCTGGGAAACAGCCGATCATCAGTGATTGATTAAATAATTGACAAAGTGGCTTGGCTAGTACTGACACACAGTTAACAAGAAAAATTGGATTCACTTTGTCGGGACCAGCATTTTTTTTAATGTCAAGTGACTTAATTTTACGCGAAACATCAGAAACGTTAAAATGTATAGCAGGAATGTGGACTGATTCGTTTGGATGAAAGGGTGGAATACGATCGTATGGGATGTCCTTTTCGTAAACACTTTAAAAAAAGTCGGCAAACAAATTAGCAGTTTCAGTAGTATCACTGCTTCTTATTCCCTCGAATTGCATGGATGTTGGTATGGATGGTTTGTTTTTTCTTAGCGAGTTAATGTGTTTGAAAAAGTGTTTGATATCTGAAGGAATAGACTGTTCTGTATTATGTATGTGAGTTTGATATAATTTTTTGGAGAGAGTTTTGCATTCATTTCTGTAATTGTGAAATATTTTGTAGTCTGAGATTGATTTGCTGTTCTTGTAATTTTTATGCCAGATTTTTTTATTTACTATAAGTTGATTTAAATCTTTGTTAAACCATTTTGGAAATTTCAATAGTATGAGTTGAGTTGAGGGTACAAATTTATCGATAGCCGTGTTAATGATGGAGTAAAAGAAATCTAAATTATGGTTAACATTATTGTTAGAGTCTATAAATGACCAATCTGCACTTTCTAAATATTTTAACATCAGTGGATAGTCTGCTTTGGCAAAATTATATGAATAGGATGGAACAATTTCGGGTTGAGTGTTAGGGTCAAGGTTCGCAATGGTAATAATTAAGGGAGGATGATGAGAATCGATAGGCAGAAGTGGATCAATTGATTTACATAATTTTACAGAAGAATCACTACTAAATACGAGGTCTAACAATTGGTGATTAGGATTAAATACATTATTGATTTGTTAAAGATTTAAAAAAGATGACATATCGATAACTTCACGAGCATTAGCAGAGATATTAAGTTGGTTATTCGAATGACTATGGGTGAGCCAGTCAATATTAGGTATATTATAGTCCCCGATAAGCAGCAGTCTGGCTTCAGGATATTTTAGTTTGAGAGCTTCAACGTCTTCAGTGTGGTTTTCGTAGATTTTTGAAGGTGATCCAGGTGGAATGTAAACACAACCAATAATTATTTTTCCTAGGCTAGTCTTGATTTGAACGAACAGCTGTTCAACATTTTTATGGATGCATTTAAGTCTAGACGATGTTATTGATTTAGAAACAGATATTAAAACACCACCACCTCTAGATTTGGTACTGGTAATAGTACTTCTATCGTAGCGATAGGTGATATGAGAAGTGAAGCCTAATTCTTCTGTGTTAACAGACGAGTCCAACCAAGTTTCAGTAAGGACATAAATATGACACGGGTGGAATAGAAGCGCTCTTCTTAGTTCATCAAGTTTGGTGCGGCAGCCTCTGATGTTTTGGTAATAAACTAAAATGGGTTTCAGTTTTTTGGATTCGTATTAACAATTACTGGTTTATTATTTATGTATTTAATCGTTAGTCCTGATTCACCGTCTTGAATTCTTTTATCCAGGTTTATTCTTAGGTTGGCCAGATAGTTTCTTTGGGCTGGTGTTTGATCGGAGTAAATTTTTAAGCCTGGGTACTGAGTTATGTTGTTCTTATTTTTTAAAATATCGATAGCTTGTGTGGAATTGTCTAAAATGACTTTAAGGGGTCGGGGTTTATCTGTTTTCTTGATCCCCAATCGAAAAGCGGTAATAGTGGCTTGATTTATAGCCGGATTTAGAGCTGCTAGTGTGGCTGATATTTTCGACGTATCTTCAGTCATTGTATCAACATGAGTACTGGCTGAGCTTTCCGGGAAGTTGAATATTATAACATTTTTAGATCTTTTTTTCCTCTCCTCTAGCTCATCTGCAGCTTCACATGTTGATATAGTTGTAGAGTCTTGTGGTGGCTTCGATTCTAATAGTTTGGATGAAATCATGTATTCATATGACTTTACCTGACCCTCAAGAATGCCAACATTCACACTAACGTCCAACATGGTGCCGTGAGAGGTTGGAGAGTTTGGTAAGTAGTTTAGCTATCTGGTCTTTAGTTAGCTTTAGTGCAGGATCCGTAATAGTATTATGTAATGCATTGATTTCAACCTTGGCCTTGTTAATATTTGATAGTGCGTCGGTTGCACTCATTTTATAGGATAATTTTTTTTTTTTTAATTGTGACAGATGAAGGCGAGGTGACAACCCTGTTTTAGAATTGTCTATGCGATGTCCGTTCCGTTAACACACTTCAATGTTGTAGTGGTGAGCAGTAGTTTGCTGGGCGCTTAGGTGTGGGTGTGAGTGGCGACTCTGTTGACAATAATGTTGTGGTTTTTGGTATAATAACAAAGAATTACCGGTTGTTTGGCTGGCACTGCATCTAATTACTTTTAAAGTCACTTGAGATGTAAGTTAAGTTTAAAGAAGCAGTACAAAAAGTTCGAAAATCGATGTTTACAGTTTTATTTTAAGGAACGAAAAATTTACGTGCTCTCTCTATATGTCACTGTGGTATTGTTGGTATGTACATTGAGGTATACAAATGGAGTAAACATTAGCGTTCAAAAGTTGGGCCACCAAGTTGCGGCCAATTGGCATCACTGTGCTTTCCTTGGCTTCAGTCGGTTACAAGCGCTTGCCGTGTGTAAATCTCCTGTGGAAACTGCAAAATGCCTACATGTACGCTAAGATACTGCACAAGTCGTTCTGGAAAAGATGGAAAAAGCAATGGTGGATCTTTTCATCAATAACTAGAGTGTTTTCATTATCAATTTTAGCGACAATCAGCTCTTTTAATGTTAATCAACTAATTCATATTTTGCCGTAAGCTATCTCTGTTGTGCTCATTCGGCCGACCGTAGTGTAAAAGAGACAGAACCGGGGCTGCCACAATCAACGCAACATATTAAAATATTTATATTTTATTTATTATTAACTTATAATATAATTCATTTATATTTTATTTATTATTAACATTATCTCCTTGCTTGTACCAATGGATGTTGAAAATAATTCCAAATATATTTTTACACAACATAAACTTTCACATAGATTAATTTAACAAAAAACTAACCAACATCGCCGTTATTTGCATAAAAAATGTAAAGTTAGAAAAAATCTATGTATTTTTGTCACAACTAATTTTTGTTTTTAGTTATTTCATTTAAGATTTCTCCGCCCAGTTCATGAAAAGAGTGAAGATTGGATCAAATTTGTTCAAAATAATCGCAGTGAAGAGTGTTAATTACCTAACAAAAATACATATATCTGATCTCTTCATTTTAGAGATGTAGATGTGTATCACACAAAACAAGGGCGACGTTACTTAAAGAAATATGTAATTTTGTTGCCTTTTTCATGTGTTTTGTCTTGTATTATTACTAAATATATTTTTACTAAATCTCTATATACCAGTAAAAATTATAATTCTTCTATTATTTGCTCACTTATCCATTTATTTATCCACTTCTCTATTCATATTATTAAACCTGCAAAGCTTTTATCTAAATCTTCTGTAAACCTTCATTCAATTGGTATTTTATAACCTTATATTTAATAATTTATGTACTACATCTTTTTTGACACGGGAACTTCTCACAGTGAGGTATTAAAAAACAATTAATATTTGTTATCAATATAAGTAAAGAATAAAAAATAATTACACCTGAAAAAATTTTTTTTTCGCAATAATTATCAATTGTATTTTTTATGTAAGATGGAATGCGGCAGCCCTAACAGATTTTGACCAACGTGGACAAATGTCATCTGGTAATGCCTGGTTCGTTCGCGTTCGGCAACAGTCGGTCGAGATCGGCACTCCCCCCGCCCCCTGTCGATTTCCGGGCTAGAACAATATTTTACACAAAATTTGCAAGGAACGTTGACTCTATTTATATACCTCAATGGGTATGTATATGATATTTCTTCACTGTTGCTCTTTTTTCCATTTAGTGGTTTATATGTATTCCTCAGAGCAATAATATAGAGGAGGGATAGCTTTGCGAAACAGTGTAGTCAAGATTGTTGATTTTTTTCCTGACTCGGGTGTGGCTAGGGTTTTCACGGACACACCTTTTTACAACCATTCATAGCACATGTCGACATAATGTCTTGTTTATTTGTAAAACCACTTTTTAACAGTATTGTTTTCAACAAAAATATAGGACATAACATTAAAAACCGTTGAGCTATGTCGCATAACAAAACGTAGAGTGCGGAGTCGCCGGAGACGCGGGAGACGGAAAACATACGTACATACCTAAAAGTGGTGCGATTTTATGAAGAAACTTGTCTTGTCTCTTTCTCTCTCACGGTTTACGACGTAAAAAGCCGGAGAAAGTGATTTATCGTACATTTGTATAGGTTGGGTAAAAATATTTAGCTCTCTCTCCATATATATTCTTGCTCCAAGATCATTTCTGTCTGCTGTGTATCTTCTCTGTTTGACGTATATCCTTTTTGATTTGCATCTATCATTACTGTCTGGTCTATTTTATTTAGTTCAGTGTTGATTTATAGACCAATTTTGAATACAGACATACATACTAATTATGCAAAAAAATTTTTATATAATTTATAAATAATAAATCAGCATAGCAAATCACACAGTTAATTTTTATTATTTCCTCTTGTCGTTATATTTAATGCATTTTATTCTGCATGGCATCACAGTGAGATTAGTTTCGCTTAGTGAAAATATTATTTTCCCAGACTATAGATATGCGAGTAGTCAGACAATTTGTTAACTACTTGTAGTTGCTTTTGCGATACTGACGAACGAGACATGTTCCTCATGTGCTTTTGGTTAACTATGTCAACCATTTGTGTTGACTATGTTATAAGTGAACAGTTAGTGGGATGGGTGAGTTTAGTTTACAGAAATTAACAATATATTATTTCTGTATATCGATGTTTATAGGTGGATATGCAAACTTAACGATTCTGTAGAAATCTATTTTCCTTTTTTTTTTTTTTTTTTATTTGATACTGCACAATTGTTCTAACTGCCCAGAGCCGGTGGGACTAGGGCATTCCCGTTTTCGAAATGCTACGAAGATTCGTTATGGAAGAGGTGAAGGAAAGACGAAATTTCAACATTTATTTTCGGGTTTTTGACCAGCAACCTCTGGATTCAGAGTCAAGAGTCAGCTCTGCCACAGAGGTCACAAATCAGTATATTTAAAAAAATAAAGCTCACGATGGAAAGTAATTTGCCAGCTACTTCCCAACCTTCTTCTTCCCCATCTCCTTCCCCTCCCCACTAACTTCAATCTCGCAACAACCCTAATTGGGGATGCCATATTTCCACTGGCTCCAGTCGGGTAGGTTGGGACCTTGGAGAAACAATGTATGGAGAGAGAGCTAATTCTTTCTACCCAACCCATACAAACTTGCGATAAATCACTTTCTCCGGGTTTTTACGTCGTACAGGATTTTTTACGATTTATCGCAAATTTGTATTGGTTGGGTAAAAATATTTAGCTGTATCTCCATGTATATTCTCACTCCGAGGTATTTATTTGTTATCTCGCCAAATTTCAGGGTCCATACGAGGTGGTCCATGAGTCAGTAATCCCATGTAGGGGAAGCAAACGGGTTGATGTCGCATCTATGTTTGTAAGGCTGGAAGTTGACCCGACAAATGGGAGAAGCTACCTCCACGGAAATAACACCAACATGAAAGCCGGCGGACCCCTGGCGGTAAATATAACATAATAAGAATACTGAAATTGCTAAAATAATTTATTATTAATTGACATACGGAGTACTGATCAAACTGACTCAAACGCTGATTCAGAGCTGTCGATGGATATATCGTCGTTGCACATCAAATATGGGCTATGTGACGGTTTTTACGAAAATGAGTTAAATATACAGTTTTATTTCTTTTTTTTTTCTCCACCTTCTGAAATAAGAACCACGTGATAATAACAAATAGATCAGGAGATAGAAAACGAACCATGTGCCAACAGCCAAAATATGGGCTATGTGATCGTACTGCGCACATAGCCCATATTTAATACCGCGCCTGTGTCACATAGCCCATATTCTACAGCAGACAGTTCTCAACTTGTTCCGCCTTATACACGCGGTAACTGTTTTTGGACTTTTAAATATAGAAACTCCACCTAATAGCACGTGACCATTTGGTTTGTAAAGTACCGGTAAGTGATTATGTTTTATCTAATAAAGTTTATCTATTTTCGAATATTGACAAAAATTTAATTGAGAATTTATGAAAAATGGCTGCCCTTTGAACAGTCGTAATTTGAGTTTAATGTTGTGATTAGCCTCACATATCTGCACTTTGTGGAAACCTATTGAAGTTAATGTATTTTTTATGTTTGAAGAAAGGTTTAATACTAAAATTTAACTCCAAAAAATGAAGAAACACATCACTTTCAACCAAAAATTACACATCATTTGGCTCTGAAATCTCTAAGTATTTATTTTAACTTTTAACAATATTTTACTTTATTACTGTTATAGTTTTATGTACTTTGTAAGTTATATTTCATTCTGTAAATTTTCTTTTCCAGGAAAGGCTTTCTTTGACGATAACCAAGAGAAAAAGTGTAAAGAAATTAACACTGTTGTTCGCTGACAAATTCAAACAAGTTTCAAGCGAATTCAAATTTGTATTACTGCAATGAAATCAGCACGAAAATTATTGAATTATGTTTTCAATTTTTATTTTGTTTGAGAATGTATCGAAATCGCACGGTAGAGATTGTACATTTAAGTACGATGCGTAGTTCTGTCTCAGTGGTTGTGGATGTTGGAGATGTAGAAACAGAGAATCAAATGTATGACCGTGTAATGTTATGTCCTATGACGGGAAAATTTGTTCCAAACCTATCGCTAAACATTGGCCCTCCACCAAACAAAGATATCACTGTAAGAGTGAATCCCACAAATTGATATGGATGTTTCTTTACCAATGAATTCTGATATTTCAGTTGTTCGGAAAATCAAAAAAAAAACAGAAACGGAGAATCTTGCGGAAAGGGTATGTCGGGTATAAAAAGTATTGCGGTAAATATGAACAAAGCCAATTGAAGTCATCAAAGTCTATAGGAACAAGATGTTCACACCAATTACCCAAAGGTGGCACAGAAACATTATTTTTGTTGTCAGAAAATGACGGAAAAGGACATCGTCTGCGCATGATTAATAGTTTTTGGAAATGGAAAAGTTGGTCGAAGAAATAAGCATACTTTCTGAGCTTTCTGGCAACACGTGCTATAAGAATGTGTCGTCATGAAAGTACAGTTATCATGAAGAAGAATGATGAAGTAGAAAAGTGGTTAAATCTTCTACCACTTGTTCCAAATCACTATCGCACACCTCAAACAAATGGACGATAATATGTCGAATGGTCTTTTTATCGACTCAACACATGCTATCAGTCTTCAATATTTAGTACACTAAAAACAATGTGCCAATGTTATTATGTCCTAAATTGGTATTTACTACAAACAGAAACCTCAACTCCACAATTTCACTTTACATGTCCAATGATGTGGACGTGAACGAGTGGCATGAAGCAGATGGGGGTGTGACCGCCAACGAGTTCAAAGTTGCATTATGAACTATTTTTATAACTTGCCACGTCAATATAATGAGATCATATTAATTTCTGATGGTTGTATTTACCTAAATCGGAACCGAATACTGGCAAGTGGTTCGAGTGATCGAAAATATCATCAGTCACAGCAGAACAGATATTTCTGGAGAATAGTCATACTGTGATAGAAGTCAGTAATGTCCATTCGGTGCTGCAGCATTACTTCAAGACCGTGAAAGAAAGTAGGGCATCCCGCTGTCACAGAGTTAAGGATTCTGAAGTACTTACCGTCGGTGATATCTTTTAAAAATTACATCAGCCGAAGGATTTGTTAGTTGTTCCAACAATTTTAACTGGTGATAGCCAAATATCATCACCCTTTTGATGATTCCCTTACGTACGTGAAAGAATTATAGAAGCAAAATCATTAATTTAGTTTTTTTTAATATTGTGAATTTTGTTCCAATTAATAATGTAAATATTGTATAAGGGAACGTTGTTATGTTGTTATTATTTATATTTATTATTATTTGTTTGTTTCATGTTTGAATGACTAGAAATTTAAATAACGGTTGCGCGTTTAATTACCGCTGCAGCGCTAATTACTAATAAAATAATTAAGTAATTGATCGGCCTATTCAAAATATAAAAATAAAATAAAATCTTTATAAATGTGGGTGCTGCAAGTCTGGGTATTGTGATGACTCAAAGATAAGTGTTAATACTTGGGAATGTTGAAAAAAAAAGTATCATTCAAATAAACATTTGCCAAAACAGTATAAAATTAACGTACTAACAAATGCCACATCCTCTGCATATCGCTACAAAATTTCACTGCCACGGTATGTATAAAACATTCACATATATTTAGTGATAATATAATCCCATCTTACTATTACTAGACTAGTGTCTAATGGACAGAATTAAAAAATAAAATGAATGAAATATTGTTAGAGCTAGTGTAAAATATGGGCTATGTGACGAAAACTGTGCATAGAATATGAGTTATGTGCAAAAATCGCAATAAAATGCGATTTTTTTGGTTTAAAATAATTAAAATTTTCCATAAATGTATTATTTTATTGAATCCAATATTCTTTTCCTACTTTGTCCATAAACAGAAGTATTATTTTCCGTTTAGTTATTTTTTAAAACAGTTTTTATCGATTATCTCAGAATGTACGAAATGTTACATAGCCCATATTTGATGTGCATCGACGATATATCACATCGTCGCCGGAAGGCAAAAGGGAAGAAGCGCCATTTCGGAAAGTTACCAGAGCACTTTGACGGCCTCCATGGTCGAGTGGTAAGACGCTCGACTACGAATCCAAGGGTCGCGGGTTCGAACCCGGCGTGCGCCAATAACTTTTATTTAATTAATATGTGTCATAACACATTTAATTCATATAAAAATAATAACAAAGTATATCTGCGGCACGTTCCAGAGTGGTAGATACTCTAAGTATCGCCCTGGTGAAATACCACCATTCAGAATCGAAACGTTGCTTGAAATGGCTTTAGCCGTGTTTGGTGACCAGATCTGAATAGCCAGGTACTTCCCAACCTTCCTCTTCCCAATCTCATTCCACTCACCACTACCTTCAGCCTCACAACATGCCCTATTTGGGGATGCTATAGTCTCACTGGCTCTAGACGGTTGGGAGCAGTTGAGACTCTTGTGCGGTATTCATATAAAAATTCAAGTTTTTTTTTTTTTTTTACAATATAATTTATAAGTCTTCAGTACCTGGTTGGATTTTCAAAAAAAAAGTTAACTCCGGTAACTCAGTGCTCTCACTGAGTTACCTGAAGCGACAAAAAGCTAAACAAAAAGTCCCAAACTTGTGTCGCTTGAGTCAAGCCTTCTCCCAAATGGTAAATATGTTTTTAAAATTGGAATTAACTTTAAAGCATTTATGCTTATCTATTCTTATATATTTTAATAATATTAGTAATAAATTTAAAAAACAAATATGAAACAGAAAAAGGCCAGAAACTAAAAAGAACAATGGTCATGACGGAGGCTCGTACTCGGAACCTCTACTGTCATGACTATTGTTCTTTTTAGTTTCTGACTTTTTTTCCATTTCATATTTGTGTTTTAGATTATTAATATTTTTCAAAAATTTAATAATTAATAAACATTAATGCTCTTAAATTAATTACAATTTTAATCATTTTTCTCGACTTGGTGAGAAGTCAAAAGATCTTCCGTATTTAAAAAAAGGATATTTATCCAAGACACCATCTAGATATATAATATGTGTTCGGGTTGAACTTTGAATATCATCAAAAGATGGCAGCCTAAAATCGGAAGAAATTAAAATATTATTAATTTTCAATTCAAGTATGACATCGTTTAAAAATGCCGATTTCTAATAAGGTCTTGATGGCTTAGTTGGCAAAGTGTTACCCCCGGATAAAGTGGAGGTTCCGAGTTCGAGACTCGGTAATTTTAGTTTCTGGCTTTTTTTCTGTTTCATGTTTGTGTTTTAGATTATTAATATTATTTAAATGTAATTTATATGGCTAAAGTGCCACACAAGTCTTCAGAATCAAACGAGAGTCAGAGCATTCGATGCAGAAAAAAGAACCGACCAAAACTGTGTATTTTACCCATTTTCGACCAAAGTGTCGCTTAAGCCCCTTTGCCTTTCCGATATGTACATGGCCTGTTCAAAAGAAAAGGTGAATTTTGAATTTTCGCTGGCTGTGTACATTCGATTATCGATTTTTTTTGTTTTGTTATGTTGGTACACATATGTTTATCATATGTTAGCATTATCAGCCATTTTGGATTAGTGGTTTGTTTTTGACAACTGGAAAGGTTAGTCACGTTTTTATGTGTTCTTCGATGTTTTGCTTTTGAAAAAAATGGATCAAAGAATAAAATCCATGATTTGTTTTTCCACAACTCCAGGACGCTCATCGCCATTAACATCTTCTCGGCCTTCTGTAAAGCGCTTGTACCACTTATAAACACTTTTTTGAGACAAAGTAGACTCGCCGAATGCCACAGTCAACATTTTAAGTGCGTTGGAGCACTTTATTCCATTTTTAACGCAAAATTTAATACATATTCTTTGATCCATTTTTTCGAAAGCAAAAAATCGAAGAACACTAGTGCGATTTGTAAATCCTGTGTTTTTTAGAGCCGCCTCAGAGCCTGGAAGTGGATGAACAACAGATATGAAGTCGTTCTAACCATAACAGAAGAAAAATGCCAAAATTTTCCAAGTTTGATGAAATATGTCGTAGAGGAAACTCGCCTAGCTAATGCGAGGTGCTACCTTATACCGGTGAGTTTACATGTATTTTATTTACAAACAATAAATTTATTCTGTTACCGCTAACCGCGTGTGTTTTATTGGGTTGTTTGACCCGCCGTTGATTAAGCTATCAAGCATGACATTATTCAAATTTTGACCGAATGCTGGCAGGTCGAAAATCGACGGATAGCGCTAATAATAATAACAATACTTGAACGATTTGTACAGCGCCGTTTTTGTGAAAAAATCACCTCATGGGCGCTGTGCAGATCTTATTTTCTATTATTAGATGTTAATTCCTAGTTTGAATGAGAAAATATACAGGAACATAGTTACCTGGCAGGTCCCAAATTGAAAATATTTAAAATGACGCAAATGGCGCAGCTTTAAGTATTTAAAAGATTTGTGACGTCAACCTCAAAAAATTAAAACTGAGAAAAAGGCGGGATATGCGTAATCGACATTTGTAACCTGAATATCAGTGTTTTTAATGAGCATTATTTAAAATTTATTGTTTAAAAACAAAATGTATTTCTTGTGTTATATTACATTTTATAGAAATTTAAGGATCAACCCCAAAAACTAGTCGTTATGCAATCTAAACAATCCTACAAAGTACGTGTCTGAAAATTTACTATGGGTAGTAAGAAAAATCATGATTCCAGTGAATACAATTTTAAAAAACATGAATATGCAGTTTTGAATCGAGTTTTACCTAAAATTTATAATTTTCAAAGTGAATTTAAAAAGATTTTTTTTAATGAGTATTCACTATGAAACCTCAGATAATTTTAATCAATCAATATAGAATTAACCCATGAATCATTTGTATTATTGTTTGTACTAGAAAGCCAAAAAGTTTGTATTTTTGGGGTGCTATTTAACTTCAATTTAACCCAAATATCTGCATTTTTGCGTTAGTAAAAAAATATAATTACCAAAAATGTATTGCATTTGGAATTGGATGTTTTCAGCAGATATAAATCTCGTATTTATCTACAGGAAAACACGTAAAACTAGATTTTGGCAAATTGTGGGTTGGATGCTTTCTGTATAACTACGTCAAATTAAAGCGCAAGGATATTTTTTTAGCTTTGTCAAGTGCCATTGATGTGATATTTCACTAAAACTCGCTGTAAAATTGGACAATATTATTATTAAAAAAAAAAAAATTAAAACTTTGTATAAGACCACGGATATTATTTTTATTTTTATGACCCACCGGTTTCGCTAAGCCTAAGCATCATCAGGATACAAAATTAAACTAAACATAAAAACAACAAAGTGTGCGGTTATATATACATACAGAGGGAAAACAAAATATAAAATAAAATAACAACAATGAGAAAACAATGGAATAACATTTAAATTATAACCAAGGAACAGGGATATTCTGATACAAAAGTTATTTTTTTATTTCTTTAAATATGTCAAACTATAAAGTGGTAGCTTTCTATGAAAATAATATTATCGTTCTTTATAAAAGAAGAAGACTAATATTTATTAAGAATACTAAAAAAATAATCTTTGAAAAGCCATTAGATTACTCAACTGATGAATTATTTAAATAATTTAAAGTTTTAAATTTTTAAAAAATATACATCAAAATGCATTACTGCAAATCCACAAAAAAAACAGCAAATTGGATTCAGTGAGCACCAGACCAAAAACGTTAGGCCAAATAGTTACCCCGAAACTCAATACAACAACAGCATAAAATCACTATTTCTACTCAGCAATAAAGATATTCAACAAACTTCCTAATGACATAATAGACGAAAACAACTACGAACTATTTAAAAAAAAACACAAACACAAAATACACATCACTAAAATCATCTAGAATTTATTATTTTCATATGATATTCATTTTTAAACATACAAAAATAATTTCAAGAAATCCATCACAGTACTCCCTCCCTAAGCACGAGAACTTTCTGAGGGAGGGAATTATCACTAACTAGAAACGAGACATTGTACATTTATTCAATTTATATTATACCTACTGTTAGTATTAAGTAAAAAAAATGTTCATTAGGTACAATTTTTTTTTTTAAATAATGACGAAACTGTTTTTTCAGGGTTTTTCTGTCGTAAACCTGGATTTATCGGCCATAGAACGAATTCTCTGGAGTTCCAGTTTTTTCTATGGAAAATTCAAATTTAGAATCTCCGTTTACACGCCCAAAGAAAACGCCTGGTGTTTCGATCTTCAGGTGCATTTTGTTGATCCCAAAAAAATGAAAACTTTCATGGAGACCTTCAACAAAACCTCTTCACATTAAACAGACAAATAAAGAGTTGAATTATTGTAATGTACCAGCCCTATCCCAAAATCATGAAGTAGTCTGAATTATCTATGGTAAAACTGGAATATCTGGCAAAAACACATTCCCATGTAAATATTTCACTTTAAAAAAAAACAATGTATCTATTTTAAATGACTTTATAATATGATCTAGAATCATCTCATTTAAAAAAAAAACCATCAATTTCTGAACACCGTGTATACATAACGTGAAGAATTTGCACTTTGTCCATGATCCATTTATAATTGTGAGATTAAATAAATATTGCTTTTAAAAGTTACATTCTTTTACTTTTTAACCATCCTGGTGTTGATTGCAGCGCCCTCTATCTTTATAAAATTATTCGTCAGTCTGTATGTATGTATGTATGAGTAAGTATGAATGCATTAAAATATTATAATATTTAATTTTGTCCTGTTTACTGAAATCAGTTATATAATATTAAACTTTAAATAATTTTTTTTTAATGTTTAAAGAAGCGAAGCTAACAGTTCATAATGGAGTTCTTATACCAACCCTGATGTATGACAGTGAGGCAAGGAACTGGCAGAGGAAGGATTAAATTAGACTGAAACTTTAGATATAAGATCCCTGAGGCGTATGTGCGTAAGACAATGTATGACCGTTTAAAAATGTGGATATACAAAAATAATGCAAGGCTGATGTGAGCGTAATAAATAGGATTAAGAAAGGAACGCTTAGATGGTTTTGGCATGTAGAGCGAATAAACGAATAAAGAAGTGTGAGAAGAATATATTGACACCCGAGGAAAGACATGGCACGATCAAGTGAATTAAATACCAAAGTCGGGCCATTTTGAGAATCAGAATGACAGAAGAGCATGTATGATACCATAGGTGAATGTGAATGAAGCAAGGAGTGTATCAAGACACTAAAGACAGAGTTGAATGGCGGTCCATCCTCTCTGCCTACCCCTGCAGTGAAAACGGCGTGATGGTTAGTTAGTTAGATAACTACTTGTTAGAAACGTTGAAATGGTTACTTATAAAGTTTGATAAATAAATTTAATTTCTTTATATAATTTCTTTGTTAATAATGTAATGAACAGTGGTGTAGCCACGGATCACTGGGACTCAATTTAATTTGTGTAAAAGACTTGTGTTTATTTGAGTTTCGCGTGACGAGAACCATTTAGAGCAGCCGTCCAGGGGTGCAGCCGGTATTTTTTTAATTGGCTGGTAATTAAAAATATTACGAAAATGCTCATTTACGAAATGATCATTATTTAATTCGGCCGTTTGTTATGGTGATTAAATACGGATTTGTTACAACCAAGCCTAGATTACGAAAGTAATCTAATCTTGGTACCCTTATATTCTCTGTCAAACATTGCTACATATCTTGGAGGACATGAAGAGGTACCTTTGCAAAACAGTGTAGTCAGGATTTTTTACTTTAAACTGACTCGATAGAAAGAGACAAAGATTTATTAAAGGATGTTGGATAGCCTATTAGTTACCGCCCACATAGAATTCGGTCACTTTTAATAAACATATTTGAACACATTAAACAAAACAATTTAAATACACCATTAAAATGATTTAAAAAGTCAAAATATCACACAAAAACTAATAACAGAAGGTTTGCCTAAATAATGATGAAAGCTTTTTGTTGATTTAATGCCTTGATATCATAAAAATGTGAAAATTCTAAAGTTCGGTCAAACATATTTAAAACTGTTGAAATACCTCTGAAAAGTGATGTTTTATAATCTTTGTTTGGTCATATCACCATCATGTTTGATTTATTTGTATAACCACTGCGAGTATTTTAATCAACACAAACATAGGAAATAATCTCAAAATCCGTTGACGTTAGCTATGCGACTCGATGATGTGAAGTTAGCGCGGACGGAGAACATCCTTGCATACTTAGAAAGGCTGCGATATTATGTGACGACTTTTCTTGTCTCTTTCTCTCTCATGAAATACGACGTAAAAACCAGGAGAAAGTGATTTATCGCAAATTTGTATAGGTTGGGTAAAAATATTAGCTATACCTCCTTATATCATTACTCCAAGGATACCACCTAAAGTTAGGTTAGAAAAAGGAAAAATCTCTACCTGATTTATTGATCCCATTACAAATCGGCATACTTGTCTCAGTTGTCGAGGGCGATGCTACTGTTGATGTTGCGGGTAGGTACTAATGGAATAAAAGGGTTTGTCAATTTTTGTTTTCTTCCGTTTTTTATGGATTTTCACCACTCAATAGTGTTCTAGACAGTGTCAACTAGAGGATGATAGTGGAATGTTAAAGTTATAAAGTTTAGTTATTACTGGTATTAGTAATTACAATTAAATTGTATATGAAATCCGCTAAACGCAAGTTATGTTTTGTGTGTTTAGTGTAATTTAAATGTAGAGTTTTTCTTTTGTCTGGCTCATTCATTATTTAGTATCGCATTTGACCGCTAGATCTGTAAACCAGATTAACTGATTTGAAGCCTAATTGAGTAGGTACCTGTAAAGATACTGTTTTATTGGCTTTAATTTTTTTTTTAAATGGACGTAAAACTGCACCTAGCGGCAGTCGCTTAAACTATTGCCAGCCATAAAACGTCAGATCGCGTGACCCGCGCCAAGTTAATACACTTAACAGTCTACGCTCCGGCTGTGTCTATGGTTAATCTGTGACAATAGCGAATTGAGTGTCGGGAGAACAAAAAACACTCAATTTATGTCACTTTGTCTATGGGTGCGGCCCTATAGTAAAATACTACTTAATGGCTATTTCTGAGTAGGTACTTACCCGCTTACCCCCTAAGGTTTCTCGATAAATTAGACATATTCTATAGAAAGGAATTAGTATAAGAGAGTCTAACAAAAGAGAGGGAAGGAAAAAAGTCAGGAAATTAAAGACAAAATTATGGTTTTATGCGGGATTATGGCATTAGATGAATATTGTGAGGCTGGGGAGGAGTTGAAGAAGGTTGACAAGTACTAACCAGGCTGTTTGGATTTGGTCAAATATATAGCAAAACCATTTAAAGCTACTACAACTCAAGACCTGCATTATTTTAAAGTTTAGAAAAGCTTTTTATATTGGAAATATTGGACAAAGTTGGCTCCAAATTTTAGAAGGTGGTAAAAAGAGAATACGTTTGGACTAGACGGAATATTCTTAACGGATAGGTTATTTTCATCGTGTGCTATGGAGTATATTTAGCATATTTAAATTTCGGGCAGCATCGGATAGTGTACGAGGGATTTGCCCGTGCTAAGACGTTTTTCATAGGAAATATGATGACATTTCAACCGATATGGGTGGTATGGGTGCAGCGAATTTTGGGTGGAACAAAGTATCCAAAACTGATATAGATGCATTACTTGCTTACAGCACATTTTAAAGTTGTAATTCGGCTTCAGAAAATAAAATTGTAGTGAAATTAACAATAAAGACAGTTGTTCCGCTTTAAAAAAAAAAAAATAATTAAAAGAACTCGATGTAAAAACTTATATTTTCAAAATTAATCATCGTGTAAACTTGTTGCCTCTTTTTTGCTAGTGACAAAAAGTAGGCGTAAGTAAGACGAATGCTGTTTTTCAGTGACGTTTGGTAAGGACATCTCTGTCATCATATGCACCAATATACACAATTTGTTTATAAGCTAGAACTTTTGAAACTTACTTTTTACTTATTTATAATGCGACGATTTCAATCAACTATAAATATTCAAATGATATCAATAATCAACAACTCAAATATGAAACAGAAAAAGCCAGAAAATAAAAAAGACAATGGTTACAACCGAGACTCGAACTCGGATCCTCTACTCTATCCGGGAGTAACTTTTCAACCAATTCAGCCATTGCGATCTTATTAACCGCCATTTTTAATCGATCTCATACTTTTAATTGAAGGTTATTGATATTATTTTTTCAATTTGTTCCTCCGATTTTTGGCTGCCAACTTTGTAATGAAAATTATGAGATAGATTAAAAATGTCGGTTTTTCTATTTTTATTTTAAAAGAAAGACAAACATTCCCGGGTTATGAATAGCCTGACAATATTTGAAAAACTCCCACTGCCATCAAAATAAGCGGAAAATGTTGCTTGTACAATGATGGAGGACTTAGCCAGCAGAGGAATTGAACCCAAGTTGTGCGGTGTTCCATCATTTTTGCCTACCCAAGCGTTTTGACGGTACGTCATCCGTACCGTCAAAAATGCAATTTGTTTGTTTTTTTCTAAATATTCAACAAGGAATTCCAGTTCATTTTTTGGATTAATTTTGACCGTCTAACTTAATTAACGGGATTTTTTTATATTTTTTTAAATATCAAAATTTCATACGAAAATAGATTTTTACCGTTGATTTTTTTTGTATATCCCGCCAAAGACATCACATTACACGGTATTTATCTTTGACATCTCAAACTGTCGTTATCCAGCTGTCAGTCGCGTATTTTTCTTCAATTTTACCGCTTTTAATTTAACAAAATCTTCTAAAATGACAGGAGATAATACGTATTACTATTGCATCGCACCGATGTGTAAAAATACAAGCATTACTGTAATTTATCATCGGTCCGAGAAACGCAGTTTTACGTAAAAAAAATGGTGTAACCCCATGAAGGCGGCATCACATTGTACGTAAACGGTAAATTTGACCTAGGAGTTCGTTTGACTAATCATGGAGCGTTTATATTTTATGGAGTTTTAACCAATTTTCAAGAAGCATTTATTAATTCTAAGAATAATAATATGGAAAGAAAAGGTGAATTTCGAATTTTCGCGAGCTTTGTACATTCGATTATCATTTTTTTTGTTATGTTGGTACATATATGTTTATCATATGTTAGCATTATCAGCCATTTCGGATTAGTAGTTTGTTTTTGACAACTGGAAAGGTTAGTTACGTTCTTGTGTGTTCTTCGATTTTTTACTTTTGGATCAAAGAATATGTATTAAATTTTGCATTAAAATGGAATAAAGTGCTCCAACGCACTTAAAATGTTGACGGTGGCATTCGGCGAGTCTACTTTGTCTCAAAAAAGTTGTTTCCACTCTCGTGGTACGAGAACGTATGGAAGCAGAAAAACACTTTAATTTCTTCTTCTTTTTTTTATTTGAACATTTTTATCGGAAGATTTTTTAAAGTACAACAGTTGAACCTTCAACTGACGACATTCAAGAACCGAACGGCAAGGCGCTCTGAATGGGACTTAACTGACGATATTCAAGAACCGCACGCCATGGTGATCTGAACAGGACTGCTCGAGATGAAATAACTCTAGGGTAGAATCTTAGAGTCTTAGTAAATGGTCCACATGTGTTCTATGGGATAGTGCGTGGATTTATGACACAATTTTAAGAAACAGAAAACATCAAGAGAGGCAATTAAGAAATGCCCAAGGACCTTGGTCTGAAGGGTAGACGACAGGGGATTTAAGAAACAAAAAACCTTATGGGAGGCAATTAAGAAATGCCAAAGGACCTTGGTCTGAAGGGTAGGTGACAGGGGATAAGCCCCCACATGGGCGCAACTGCATGGCCCATTACAGCTATCATAATGAATTCACTACATTATTTAATAGACATAATGAAAATTAATCAGATTTGCTTAATCCTAAAACATAAATCACACTATGACGATGACGATGACGATGACAAATGACGATTTGCAGTAAGCGATAAGACATTCCTTCATACAATACCAGGCTAGTACTAGAGGTACCTTATTTAACCGGAATCTGCCCTTGATTGTAAAATGGTAGATGATATATTTTTCACGTAGTAACGTCGCATTTGGGAACGAACAAAAGTGTTTATAAGTGGTACAGGCGCTTTACAGAAGGCCGAGAAGATGTCAATGACGATGAGCGTCCTGGAGTTGTGGAAAAACAAATCACGGATTTCATTCTTTAATCCCTTTTCTTTTGAACAGGCCATGTATATATTCAGAATCGGTGTTTTTTTGATCTACTAGCATATATTTTTTTAAAGTCATAATATTTTTCACTCAACTTCCTTATTCTTGGCGAGTCAAGTTACATCCCGTGATTTTTTACGGGTAACTATTAACGAAATAAAAAATTAACGACAATTTGGAAGTGCCTACGTGGACGTTGGCTTGACTGGTTTAATACCTATGTGGTGGTGTGTGCCTAGTATCTATGTGATATCGCGTGTCGAGTGCTGTGTTCGGCTTCCACTTAATTCAGTTGGTTAATTTGAGTGCTCTGTTGGATTGCTATTGTTCAAATTATGATAACTTTAACCATTTGGTGGCAAGACCGTGCTTTTCACGCTATTCGTGGTTTTCGGTAGTTTTCTAGGACACTCAAATGTATCTTTTTCACCAATTAAACGGAACCGAAAAAGGAAGAACTCCGCGGAAAGAAATTAAGAAATTAAATTACGATCAAAGAACTATGGCATACTTGGGAATATTTCGTAGGGCTGGAAGAAGTTTGGGTGGGGTGGAATATATGAACAATATAAAGATAGGAAAGTACCTGTCTATTAGAATTTGGCCACTTTGCACGGATCCAGTCATTACAAGCAGAGATTCGATTCTGAGTGGTGGTCTTTCACCAGAGCAATACTATTCATTCAGAAATGTGTTTATATTCCTTGTCGTGAATTGCTGTTCCTCAATCATCACTCTACTAATTATGGGTATCATTCTCCACTGTCCAGAATGCTGAGACTTGTTAACTCAAGCCATGATCTTGAAATTTTTGGTACCAGTCTAAATGTTTTTGTCATTCTTTACGACTCTGCCAAAACTTTGAATTGACCTTGGCTTTGATTTGAATGTTCTTTCTGATGTATATTTTGTTTTATTTTTTGTAATTGCTTCATTAAAATATTATGTATGTGCTGTTCTTTCTCTGTTGCTTTTTTATCCCACTTCGTGTTATGTATTTTTTTGTAATTGGACCATAGTCTGTTAGTTTATAAATAAACAAATAAAAGTCTTGTTGGTTTAGTCTTTAGCTCAAACGTGTGGCCCAATTTTTGCGATAAGAATTCGAGTTATAGTTATGATCATCATCAACCCTATTGCGTTTGACAGTCTTGGTCAGTTCTGAGAAATTTCTGTCGGTCACTGTCTGCCTTCAGTTTTTTTTTGATTATTTTTTTTTCTGTCTAGTGTAAATCAATTCCGTGTTGGTTCTGTCCTTTTTGTCAGGTGTCTATCTTTTCTGTCTAGTATGTATCTTATTTGTTTGGTGTCTATCCTTTTTGACTTGTATCTATGTTTCTGTCTGGTCTATTAGTTCTGTGTTGATTCTTAGACTCATTTTGAATAAGGACATACTAATCATGCAAAAAAACATTTGTATAATTTATATTTATGTTTAATAATTTATAAATGATCAATCAGCATGGCATATCACACGATAAATTTTTATTATTTCCTCTTGTCATTATTTTTAATGCATTTTTTTTGCATGGCATCACCAGTGAGATTAGAGCCGCTTAGTAAAAATATTATTTTAAGCTTCCCAGATTATAAATAGAAATACGAGTAGTCAAGCAATTTGTCAGCTACTTGTGGTCGCTTTAGCGATCCTGACGGAAGGGACAACATGTTCCGAATATGCTTTTTGTTAACTATGTTAACCGTTTGTGTTGACTATGGTAAAAGTGAAAAGTTGGCGGGATGGGTAAGTCTAATCTACAGAAATTACCAATAAATTATTTCTGTATGTCGATGTTAACAAGTGGATATGCAGACTTAACTATCATTTTTATCACTTTTTTTCACTTGATACGGCACACTCTTTCTAACTGCCCAGAGCCAGTGGGACTAGGGCATTCCCGTTTTAGTAATGTTATGAAGATACGTTGTGAAAGAGGTGAGGGATTTCCGGGTTTGAACCAACTACCTCTAGAGTCAGAATATTTAAAAGCTCCATAGCTCATGATGGAATATTCAAGCAATAAAACTTACAATGAGCTTCAAACTCAAGACAAAAAAGCTATGTAATTTTTACTTTGTTAATGACGCTAAAAATGGTCAGCTTTACATAGCGCCGTTTAGTGATTTAATCCCTTAAGGCGCTTTGCATTGGTTATTGTAGGTAGCCTTTACTAAAAAAATGTATTTTAAATAAATCTTTAAGTTTTTAAAGCAGTTTCTGACCTCAGAGTAAATGGCTTATTGTAGACTAATCGACTCGTCTAACTTAACTTATCTAGCTGACTAACTAACCGTCACGCCGTTTCACCACAGGGGTAAGCAGAGTGGATGGATTGCTACACAACTCTGTCACACTTGGAACACACTCATTCATTAATCATTTTCGGCCTACGAATAACCTGAAAATATTTTAGAAACTTCTACTACCATCATAATAAGCGGAAAAGTTTGCTTGTTCAATGATGGAGGGTTAAGCCAACAGAGAAATTGAACCCACAATGCCCGGGTGGAAATCCGACGCGTTTGTCCACTCAACTACTAACCGGTCAATTTATTTCAGTATTTAATTTGCTTGATCGTGCCATATTTTTCTCAGGCGTGCCCGACTTCTTTTACCATTTACTTTCGCGTCATACGATCTCCCTTTTTATTTTTTAACGGTGAATACCGCACAGGAGTCAGTGAGACTATGGCATCCCCAATTGGGGTATGTTGTGATCTTAAAGGTGGTGGACAAGGGATGGAGATGAGGAAAAGAGAGGTTGGGAAGTACTTGACTCTTCGGATCTGGTCACCAAACACGGCTAAAGCCATTTCAAGCAATGTTTCGATTCTGAATGGCGGTCTTTCACCAGGACGATACATAAAGTATATATCACTCTAGAACGTACCGCAAATATACTATATTATTTTATATGAATTAAATGTGTTATGGCAGATATTAATTTAATTAAACGTATTTGCGCACGCCGAGTTTGAACCCGCGACCTGTAAAACCTCTAAAAAACCTCGAAAACCTCTCTCCTTACAATCCTTACTTCGTTCGTTCGCTCTGCATGTCCAATAACGGCCTCCATGGTCTAGTGGTAAGACGCTCGATTCCGAATCTAAAGTTCACGGATTCAAACCCGGCGTGCGTCAATAACTTTTATTTAATTAATATGTGTCACAACACATTTAATTCATATAAAATAATGTATAGTTTATTTGCGGCACGTTCCAGAGTGGTACCTACTCCGATATCGTCCTGGTGTAAGACCACCATTCAGAATTGAAACGTTGCTTGAAATGGATTTAGCCGTGTTTGGTGGCCAGATCTGAATAGACAGATACTTACCAACCTTCTTCTTCCCCATTTATTTCTCCTCTTCACTACTTTCAGCCTCACAACATACCCCAGTTCGAGATGCCATAGTCTGACTGGCCCTAGACGGTTGGGAGCAGTTGGGACTCTTGTGCGGTATTGACTAAAAAAAATATAAAAAAATCATCTTAGCGTCCCTTTAGAAATCTTATTAATTACGTTTCCACCAGCGTTGCATTCTCTACGAATGTCCACATTTTTGATACGGTCATACGTGGTTTTACCACAAATACGACTCTTGGATCTCATTTCTACAGCATTCAGTCAACTTGTATCCTTCCTCTGCCAGTTCCAGCCTCATTCCCATACACCAGCGTTATAACCCACTATGAACTGCTAACCTCGTTTCCTTTAACGGCTTTTTGCCAACGACTACCTTGAATTGTCTATATTTGTTAATATTCTATTTATCAAATTTTAGGGCCCATTCGAGGTGGTTTACGAGTCGATAATTCCATGCAAAGGCCGCAAACGAGTTGATATCACTTCCATGTTTGTAAGGCTGGAAGTTAACCAAACAAATGGGAGAAGCTATCTTTACGGAAATAATACCAACCTGAAAGCCGGCGGACCCCTGGCGGTAAATATAACATAACATAATACAAATATTAAAATTGAGAAATTACTATTATAGTAAGGATATTGAAAGAAGGGTGAATGCAGGAAACTCCATTAATGAAAGACTGGACCCCGTTGGCGCAAATAAGAAATTGTCCAAAGAAGCGAAGCTAGCAGTCCACAACGGAGTGCTTATACCAACCCTGATGTATGGCAGTGCGGCATGGAACTGGCAGAGGAAGGATGAAAGTAGAATTAATGCTGTGGAAATGAGATCCCTGAGACGTATGTGCGTAAAACCACGTTTGACCGTATTAAAAATGTGGAGATCCGTAAAGAATGCAAGGCTGATGTGAGCGTAATGAATAGGATCAAGAAAGGGACGCTTAGATGGTTTGGGCATGGTGAGCGAATAAACGAATGCAAGGAGTGTGAAAAGACTACATGATGCGAAAGAGAATGGAAGAAGAAGTCGAGGACGCCCGAGGAAGACATGGCACGATCAAGTAAATCAAATACTTGAATCGGGTCATGTGAAAAGTCAGAATGACCGAAAGGTATGTATGAGACGATGTATGAATGTGAATGAAGCAAGGAGTGTTTGCCAAGACAGAGTTGTATGGAGATCCGTCCTCTCTGCCTACCCCTGCGGGGAAACGGTGTGACGGTTAGGTAGTTTAGTTAGTTAGTTAGAGAACATACAGGGTGCTATGCGTACGTTCTCAAACACTGATTCAGAGTAGTCAACGTGTTGTCAAACTCTGTTTTTAAGCATTCGATGGGTATATTCGGATACCCTGTTTCTAAACACTCGATATGTTCTTAAATAAGGTGGAGTAAAAATAAAATAATAAACTTGGAGTAAAAATATATGTGGCGAGAGAGAGCTAAATATTTTTACCCAACCTATACAAATTTACGATAAATCACTGTCTGCGGCTTTTTACGTCGTTAACCGCGAGAGAGAAAGAGACAAGACATGTTTTCCGTCTCCCGCGTCTCCGGAGACTCCGCCCACTACGTTTTGTTATGCGACATAACTCAACGGTTTTTGAAGTTATATCCTATGTTTTTGTTGATAACAATACTATGGAAAAGTGTTTTTTTTTTATTATTAACTTTTTGTTTCTTACATTATTTTTTTACATTACCTACCTCACTAGGTCATTAGAACCTGTTCTAAGGTAGGTGACAGTGAGTACAAGTAGAATAAAATAAAATATGTTGATATTTGTTACACAATGCTAGATGATACAACAAACACTGACCGTCAAACTCTCTTGATACCATATAAGATACATTGACAGTAGGTAAAGTTGCAAGGCACTAAATCCTATAATTAATGACAGTGGATACGATACAAATAAATAAAACATTGTGTCAACATTTGCTATGAAATGATGTAAAAAGGTGTGTCCATGATAACTCCAGCCGTGCCCGAGTCAGGAAAAAATCAACAATCCTGACTACACTGTTACTCAAAGCTATCCCTCCTGGTATATTATTGCTCTGAGGTTTTTTTTTTAATAAGTTCTTGAGCACTGGTTCTAAACAGTCGATATGTTTTCGAACAATTAAAAAAAATATATTTATATATATGTAAATCGTGTGTTTTTTAGAGTCGTCTCAGAGCGTGGAAGTGGGTTAACAACAGATTTGAAGTCGCTCTGACCATAACAGAAGATAAATGCCAAAATTTTCCAAGATTCATGAAATTTATGGAAGAAGAAACTCAACTGGCAAATGCGAGGTGTTATCTTATACCGGTGGGTTCATATGCTTTTTCTTTACAAAATGTTGATTCTCTTACAGCTAGCCGCTGATTATCGGTCCGTCAGCGTTGTGTTTTATCGGGTTGTTTGACCGGCCGTTGATTAAGCCGTCAAGCATAACAGTCTTCAAAATTTTACCGAAAGGTAGCGGGTCAAGAATCGACGGATAGCGTCCAATTGAACATGTTTAAAATGGTGCGGCATGTCGATTTGTGACAAAGTCAAATGTGACGGAGGTTGAAACACCTAGGTCTAAGTATTTTAAAGGTAATTATAGCTCAAGGCTTATCTTTTGGCTGTGTTAAGTGCCATTATGGTGTTATTTGACTAAAATTTGCTGTAAAAGTTGGGCAATATTATTTTTTATGATATTAATTATTGAAATAATATCAACAATCTTCAACGTAAATATTAAACAGAAAAAGCCAGAAACTAGAAGAATAACGGTCACGACGATCTTACATTTATTTTAAAAATTAAAAATGTTTATTATTTTTCAATCTCTTCAGATTTGGCTGCCATCTTTGTAATGGTATACAAAGCTTAACCCGAGCACATATTGTATACCTAGATGGTGTCTTGGATTAAACGTCTTAAATGGTCTCGGTCGCTACCGTTATTATTTTACTTTCTGGTTTTATCTGTTTCATATTTACGTTGAAGATTATTGATATTATTTCAATTATCAATATAAAAAATACCATAAGCATGAAAGCTTTAAAGTTAATTTTAATTTAATATTATAATTATTTATAACAACGACGATGCTGTTTTTTTCTTCAGGGTTTCACTCTCATAAACTTGGATTTATCGGCTATGGAACGAACTTTTTGGGGTTCCAGTTTTTTCTATGGAAAATTCAAATATAGACTTTCCGTTTACACGCCCAAAGAAAATGCTTGGTGTTTTGATGTGCAGATGAATTTCGTTGATCCCAAAAAGCTGAAAACTTTCATGGAGACCTTTAACAAAACCTCTTCAAATTAAACAGACAAATAAAGAGTTGAATTATTTTTATGATTTTTTGTTGTAATATACCCAACCTGTCTCAAAATCATGAAGTAGGCTAAAGTATCTATCGCAAGACTTGAATATCTGGTGAAAAAGGAATTTTTTATGCAATATTAAACGTAAAAGCGTAAAAAATAATGTATATATTTTAAATATCTTTAGAATATAATATTTTATTATGAATCCGCACAAGAGTCCCAACTCCTCTAGAGCCAGTGAGACTATAGCATACCCAATCGGGGTATGTTATTTTGTTTTTTTTTTGCAAAAACAGTTTTACACTGCAACATTACTTTTACACAACACTACAACTTTTACATTGCAAAAAAAACACAAAAATGGTAATCATAATTTTACAAAGATATTGGTGAAAATAGGCAAAAAGAAGTTTTAAAACAATAAAATAGGTTTTAGATGTACATAATATAGTTAGAACTTAATAGCTAGTTCGTGCTTAAACTAGTTATAAGTCATGTGAAAAATATTCACATTTCCTGCAAGTCAGTTGATTAACCTAGTAAGTCTTCCCAGGGTCATCACCATTGTTAAGTCAGTTCTGTGCCTGGGAAGAAACAGAAGCCTGTGTTAGTTTCCTCGTGTGAAATTAACAGGGACATAGAATCTAATTTCCGCCAGGATGTCAGGTTATGAGGTTGATGGTAGTGGGAAGGGAAGGAGATGGGGAAGAAGAAGGTCGAGAAGTAACTGGCTATCCAAATCTTGTCACCAAAAATGGGTAAAGCCATTTCAAGCAACGTTTCAATTCTGAATGGGGGTATCACCAGGGCGATACATAAAGTATTTACTACTTTAGAACATATCGCAAATATACTATTTTATATTAATTAAATGTGTTGTGGCACATATTAATAAAATAAATTTTATTTTAATTAGAATCATCTCCTTTCAGAAAGTAGGTAATAAATATTCCTGGACAAATTTAACTGATTATTAAGAATATGACTTAGACTAAGTAAAACATAACATAAAAATCAAATCTGTGGTCTTATACAAAGTTATTATTTCATTTTCATTCAATATGTCAAACCACAAAGTGATTGTTTTCTACAAAAATATTTTATGCATGAGATTGAGGTGGGGTTGAGGGTAGCTAACAATGAAAAAAAATTTAACATACTTTCACCGCTAAAATATCTTTATGTCCTCCAGAAAGAACTTAATTATTAGGTTTTATAAAAAAACCTACTAACGCGTTGTTCAATGTTTCAAATGATTGTAGCGTGTCTGCAGTATAATGTTATGTTAATTTGTGTGATAATTCCACGTATCTGACATCAGTCGTTAGTCAGTTTCCTCAAATTATATTCACTGGATTATTTTCTAACCTTCCACCAATCAAGCCTTTCCCTAACCACTCTGTTTCCCTACTCGCTTTCCCAACATACTTTCCCTCGAAAAATGATATTTACCCGCTTGTTAAAATGAGCCTCCTTGATTTTGTTCACTTGAATAAATTGAATATAACTCAACTAGTTAGCCATCAAGTCATTTCTCCGCTTGGGTTTGGTAGAAATGATGGAACACCGCACAACTTGGGTTCAATTCCTCTGCTGCCTAAGCCCTTCTTCATTGCACAAGCAATATTTTCCGTTTATTTTGATGGTAGTGGAATTTTTCAAAAAAATTTCAGGTTATTCGTGAACCGGGAATGTTTGTCTTTCTATATAAAAAAAAACTCTTTCTTTTTTTAACATGAACACACTGCCTATGTCATCTTTGGGATGCTGTGTGTAGGGTATTTTTGAAGAAAAGAAGAAGTAAGCCTGAGTCTTGAAGAGGCCCACGTTGTAGAAGGGAGGAAACACAGAGGCAGGCAAATCGTTCTACAGCTGAGCTGTCGAACATCTATATCAACCGTTTACAAATGTTGAGCGCGCGTTTGGCGAGTTTCCTAGCCATGCACCAGTGCCGAAGGAATCAATGACGCAAATTCCTCCGAGCATCTTTTATTGAAATACCGGTAGAACAAAGATAGCGTTTCCACTTGACGTGTGTGCTCAAAGATTGGAATCCGTTCGTTAAGACAGGAGAATCTATCAAACGAACCGCCCGTTTCTACACAGTTTTCAATTTGGGGCTCTAGACCAGAGGTGGCTATACTAGGTCAGCAGTTGCTTAAATACTATTACAGTATCTGCGGGCCCTGTACAGTACGCCCAACTTCTGAGAGGCTAACTTTACCTAGCACACACAGTCTCATGCATCCTATTTTAAAACGATTTTTATATAATTTCAATGATTTAGTTTTGATACATCAGTTCTTTTAATTAGGTGTCAGGTATGTCTTCGCTTTGTTTAAAATAAAGAAAATTATCTGTTGGTGGAAAAGGGAATATTCTTTTTTTTAATATGAATACCGCACAAGAGTCTTAACTGCTCCCAACCGTCTAGAGCCAGTGAAACTATGGCATCCCGAAATAGGGTATGTTCTGAGGCTGAAGGTAGTGGGGAGGGGAATAATATAGGAAAGAGGAAGGTTGGAAGGCTGGCTATTCAGATCTGGTCACCAAACACGGCTAAAGCCATTTCAAGCAACGTTTCGATTCTGAATGGTGGTCTTTCACTAGAGCGATACTTAGAGTATCTACCACTCTGGAACGTGCCACAAATATACTTTTTTTAAAATTATTTTTGTATGAATTAAATGTCTTATGACACATATTAATTAAATAAAAGTTATTGGCGCACGCCGGGTTTGAACCCGCGACCTTTGGATTCGTTGTCGAGCGTCTTACCACTCGACCATGGAGGCCGTTAGAATATTAGGTTTTGATGGTAATAAAAATAATAACGACACGCACGTTTTTTTTAAATTCAGTACTCGATTACGGCCTGTGCCCAGGGGTGCAGTAAAAATTCAATAATTTAAAATTTAATTTTAAAAGCCTGAACAGGTACTTAAATTATGTTAAAATTTGGACAAATTTGGGGTAGGTACTTTTCTGGTAGATATTCCATCACGCATGAATGTGTAAGAACTTGTAAAGTTCACAATAGAGTTCTGATGACTGATGCATGACAGTGAGGCAAGGATCTGGCTCAGGAATGATGAAAGTCGAGCGAAGACAATATAAATTAGATCCCTGAGGCGTACGTAGTGTATTTTTCGACAGTGTTACCAAAGAGGAGATTCTAAAAGAAAGCATGGCTGATATATATATATGGGGAGGTGCATACGAAACTAACTTAGCCCCATTAAAAGTCTAATATAAATAATCTTAAAAAAGCCATTAGATTACTCAACTGATGAATTATTTAAAGAATTCAAAGTTTTAGATTGAAAAAAAATATACATAAAAAATGGAGTCAGTGAGCACCAGACCAAGAATGTTAGACCAAAAAGTTACCCCGAAACTCAATACAACAACAGCACAACATCACTATTCCTACTCAGCAATTAAGATATTCAACCAACTTTCTATTGACATAATAGACAAAAACACGAGAACTTTCTCAATTTGGGCGGTAATTATCATTAACTAGAAACTAGACATTGTACATTTATTCAATTTATATTATACCTACTGTTAGTATTAAGTAAAAAAATGTTCATTTTGTACAAAATAAATGTAAATTTGTATATATTAACGTAATAATCACAGAAAGAGAAACAAGTAGCATGGACCCGAAGAGCGGATGGAAAGAAAGAGGGATGTCAAGATATATAACAGGTTACAAATAACCCGATAATATTTAAGTTAATGGCTGCTGGCGGCCCTTGGGTGGGACTCGACGCTTTTGACCGCTCGACATTATATATATATATATAAATATATATATATATATATATATAATATATATCAGAACAGATTCTAATGATTAAGTGAGGTAGGCAATGTAAAAAAATAATGTAAGAAACAAAAAGCTAATTAAAAAAAATATATATATAAATTCCTAGAGTGGTAAAAACTCCAAGTATCGCCCTGGTGAAAGACCACCATTCAAAATCGAAACATATTAATTGAATAAAATTTATTTGCGAACGCCGGGTTCGAACCCGCAACCTCTGGATTCGTGGTCGAGCGTCTTACCACTCGACCATGCAGGCCGTCATGTTTAAGTGTTAAATCGACTTACACATTTAATACAGGTACTTGTACCTGCGTCATAATTATTTTTATACCGGAAAATATGAAAAATGTGAAAATGTCACGCCTTTGTTACCTGCCTAGCCATAACAGCTCCGCGTTGAAAAAATCCAAAATGTCGCCCGTGTTTTTATTGCCATATTTCCCTGTTGACGCGACTTTCCCATTTGTTATCCCAATTATTATCTCCCGGGCGGGAATCCCCTTTTAGCAATAATAATGTTGCCCGTCGCGGCCCAAAAAGGCGGGAAATTTACGACCACGTGTCCGGCTGCTTCGCACGGCGATAATAGATGGCGCCGTTGTCCCGTGCTCTGATGATAAAAATAATATTTTACGCATTTGATAAAGATGTCAAGAAAGCTGATACTGTTTTATCCGCTCTTTTACAATATTTAAACTGATAAATACTATGAGATTTATAAAAAACCTTTTTAATATGATTTTATATGTCTATATTAAACTAGTATCTATTATTATCCACCTTTACTCTAGTTTTGACGCTCTTCTTCAAACATGTTTTTTCTGGTAGAAAAATATAGAACCAATGAAGAATTATCTTATTTCTTTGAGAGCTAAATATATATATTTTGAAGAACCGTAGCTCATGATAGAAATGATTTTTAGAACTGAAAATGGTTGCTCCGACACATAAATAGAAAAGACTGATCAAATTTCATGACACCAGAGCTCACCGCTTTTGCTGCCTCAGAAAAACAGCTAGCATACATTAGATTTATATTCTAATCTTTATGTAATCCGAAATATATTTTTACAGTATATTCAAATATCAGTAGGTACCTTCTACAAAAAAATTTAAAAAAAACACAGGTACCTAAATACCTTTAATACAGATCATACAATTTTTACTAGGGAAATAGCAAAACTTAAATGAAGATTCTTGTATTTAAAAATGGTAGACTGCATATTACACAATCCACCCAGTCCCTCTGGGTTAAAACAGTTAAAATAAATAAATAAATATCATGTGAATGCGGATATATTGTTCTAAATCGCAAATAATGTGGCGGCCAATTTTACAAATACTATTTACAGTTTTTTTGTTTAATTTGTAGAAATTCATTATTTTTTTATAATTTAACTAGCGAGTACCCGGCATGGCTTGCAATTCCACTCAAAGAAAGAAGGTTTACTGTTTTAATGCTGTTTATTGAAGTGCTTTTACGCATACATTTTTTCCCGGCTGGTGCGTATATAAGCTGGTACGTATGTGGATAGAAGGTTTTCCGACGCGTGAGCAGGCTAAATACAGCTGTCCATGTGAGAAACACGGATTTTCCAAATTTAGTCCACACTCCAAAAAAATAAAGTAAAATAACTCGCTCCCCATATGCAGTTTAGTTTGGTTTGCAAAAACTCACTGTCGAAAGGTTAAGCTTATTAGTTATTTAAGATTAGAGCTTTTAGGCGTTAAGGTTTTTGAGCTTTTAAGTTTTCAGGTTTTTAAGCTTTGAGCTTTTAAGCTTTGAGCTTTTAAGCTTTGAGCTTTTAAACTTTGAGCTTTTAAGTTTTGAGCTTTTAAGCTTTGCGCTTTTAAGCTTTGAGCTTTTAGGCTTTGATCTTTTAAGCTTTTAAGCTTTGAGCTTTTAAGCTTTGAGCTTTTAAGCTTTGAAATTTTAAGCTTTTAAGCTTTGAGCTTTTAAGCTTTGAGCTTTTAAGCTTTGAGATTTTAAGCTTTGAGCTTTTAAGCTTTGAGCTTTTAAGCTTTGAGCTTTTAAGCTTTGAGCTTTTAAGCTTTGAGCTTTTAAGCTTTGAGCTTTGAGCTTTTAAGCTTTGAGCTTTTAAGCTTTGAGCTTTTAAGCTTTTGAGCTTTGAGCTTTTGAGCTTTAAGCTTCGAGCTTTGAGCTTTTAAGCTTTGAGCTTTGAGCTTTGAGCTTTTAAGCTTTGAGCTTTTAAGCTTTGAGCTTTTAAGCTTTGAGCTTTTAAGCTTTGAGCTTTTAAGCTTTGAGCTTTTGAGCTTTTGAGCTTTGAGCTTTTTAAGTTTTGAGCTTTTTAAGCTATGAATTTTTTAAGCTTTCAGTATTTCAAACTTTGAGCTTTCATTATTTTAAGCTTTGAGCATTTGAAGCTTTGAGCTTTTTAAGCTTTGAGCTTTTTAAGCTTTGGGCTTTTTAAGCTTTGAGCTTTTCAAGCTTCGAGTTATTTAAGCTTTGAGCTTTTTAACCTTTGAGCTTTCAGTATTTTAAGCTTAGAGCTTTTTGAGCTTTCAGTATTTTAAGCTTTGAGCTTTTTGAGCTTTAGAGTGACGTGTAGAACGACCAATAGCTTTTCTTTTTGGTGCCATAATTAATTTGACAGCGAAAGTAATGCCTTTTCACGACTGTTACTATCTCTTAACAAAGAAACAAAGAAGCATTAATTTCAAAATTTTATTTCATTCCAAACATTTATATAAAAATAAAGTTCTTTAATTAAGTACCTAATTATGTTTGCATTTTGAAAATATTCCACCCAAACAAAAACAAAACTTCAATACAACATGACGGGTTCAATGTTTATCATACTAATTTTAAAACATTAAAGCAACAGTTTTACATATTGGATTTCATTCAAACTTCTTCCCTAAACCTTCCCGTCACTAATAAAAACAAACTGCTATTTTCGAGAAAATCTAACACCAAACAGACAAATATTTATTTTTGTAAGAGATTTGATATTTTTACTATTATTTTTCGTTATTATTCAGTTTGATTCATGGCCTTGAACGCCGAAACAGCTATCATTGAAAATAACAGAACTTGATAATAGTGATATTAAATCAGATTTTTTTTATTTATAAAAACCTAAAATAGTAGACCAACAGATGTTACCGGCATCTGACCATGTCTTCTTCTTTATTATATTATGAACCATGCTATTATTATACTAAACAAAATATAATAAAATCTTACCATTAAATCAAAAAAAATTGACATGTGCTTACAATAAATTATTTCACCATTTTAATGCACTTACCTATTCTGTGTATTTCTTCAGGAGATATTTAAAGTATTTATTTCTATAACCACACAATAAATGCGTTAATCTGTTGATACCAGTGGCGTGCAGAGAATATCTGTGCAGTCCGTAAAGAGTGAAAAGCTTTGTGCCTACCTTCAAAAAATTGAATACAAAAATAAACTTAAAGTTTAAAAAAAAACACCAATTTCTACCCCTTAATAAAACGTTTCTACTTTTCAGGTGCAACCTGCCCTGGCTCATACGCAATAAAAATAATATCTCTCTCAAGGTAGTATTTTTGACTTTATCATCGGAATATATCGTGCAAGTCACTCAAAAATGAAACTTACATCACTTTGATTCCAACTGTTTTCAAAATGATTAAAAAAAAATTTTACCCTGAATACCGCACTAGAGTCTCAACTGCTCCCAACCGTCTAGAGCCAGTGGGACCATGGCATCCCCTAACGGGGTATGTTGTGAGGCTGAAGGTGGTGGGGGAGGGGAAGGAGATGAGGAAGGGGAAGATTGGGAAGAACATGGCTATTCGGATCTGGTCACCAAGCACGGGTAAAATCATTTTGAAGCAAAGTTTTGATTCTGAATGGTGGTCTTTCACCAGGGCGATACTTAGAGTATCTACCACACGTGCCGCAAATATACCTTATATTATTTTATATGAATTAAATAGGTTACGACACATTCGAACCCGTTACCTCTGAATTCGTAGTCCAGCGTCTTACCACTCGACCATGCAGACCGTCAATATGATAATATATAATGGATAATATAAACATTATGTGATTCATATTAAATCTAGCTTTTAATCATTTTAACGATTTCGTTTAATTTTTTTTATGAATTGCCCGATCTTTTGCCCCCAGCAACATTTGTGTAAAAGGCATTTATTTGTAATTGTTATTCGTGTTTTTGTGATCTTTTTTTACAACTTAAATTGTTCGTTTGTAATTTCATATGTCCACCCAAAACACGGCCTCCGCAGTGGAGCTGTTAAGAGGCTCGTCTAAAAATTAAATTGTACTTAAAAAATATGACTTCACATTCAATTAATATAAAATAATATATTGTTTATTTGTGACACTTTCCAGAGTGGTAGATACTTCGAATATCGCCCTGGTAAAAGACCACCATTCAGAATCGAAACGTTGCTTGAAATGGCTCCAGCCGTGTTTGTTGACCAGATCTGAATAGCCAGCTACTTTTCGACCCTCCTCTTCCCCATCCCATTCCCTATCCACCACCTTCAGCCTTACAACATTCCCCGATTGAGGATGACATAGTCTCACTCGCTCCAGATACTTTTATGTAATTTGGTTTCCTTAGATTTTACGAATAATCTCCCCGGGAAATTTCGCGGTATGAGCGCGAAACACGGTGTAGCATATAAGTAAGAACTTTTACTATCATTTTTCACCTGGTCACAACCATCGACACAAGCTGATAGTAAAAAGGCCCTTAACAAGATCATTTCATTTTATAGAATTAAGATCGCAAAAGTTCCAGCCCACCTTGGTCAAAGAGCGATCCACGCCACTGGTTGATACTCATCCGTAAAGAGGATATACCGCCGTGAACAAGGAACTTATAATGTATTGTGTCTAAGCAGGTAACCGAAATATGTTGAAAGTGCTTATTGAAGTTAAATCGGATTATTCTGCTCTAGTAGTCGCTCTTAACAAAATCCCATGTTTAATTTTTTTTTTTAACTTCTTGAGAATAATATACGAATAAATTATTTTTTTTTTGTACTATATTAACATTTTAATAAAAATATATTTAAGTTACGAAAATCAGAAACCTAGAAATATTGAAGCGCTGCAGTAGCGCATTCTAACAGCATTCTGAATGCATTATAAAAATGCACCAACAATCAGAATCGATACATCGCGTTGCTTGAAATGGTTTTAGCGGTATCTGGTGACCAGATCTGAAAATTTAGCCGCTTCCCAACTTTCTTCTTCCTCATCTCCTTTCCCTCTCCACAACCTTCAGCCTCGCAACATACCCCTTAACGGCCTCCATGGTCAAGTGGTAAGATGCTAGACTACGAATCTAATATAGAGTATATTTGCGGTACCTCTTGCACTTTCATACTAAATTGCGGAATACAGGTAACTGATCCTTCCAGAGGATTCGTTAGAGGTTTTTGTAGGGATTTCATAGTTGCTTGCAGTAAAAACTCTTTTTATAAAAGATAAAAACATCAAAATTACCGTCAATTTATTTTGCTTCATATTAACTACACATAGGAAGCCCAGAAGGAAATCGTTCCCATATGGGCCTATGTTATCTTTGCGTACGATGTGTAGAGGATCTTTTAGGGAGTGAACTTGGGTCTTGAAGAGACACTTGCTGTAGGAGTAGTAGATACTTTAAGTATCGCCCTGGTGAAAGACCACCATTCAGAATAGAAACGTTGCTTGAAATGGCTCGAGCCGCGTTTGGTGACCAGATCTGAATAGCCAGGTACCTCCCAACCTTCCTTTTCCCCCATCTCCTTCCATACTTCAGTCTCACAACATACTCCAATTGAGAATGCTGGCTCTAGATGTTTGGGAGCAGTTGGGATTTTTTTTTTAAGTTACGAGTCAGAATGTTAAAAAATATCAAAATAATTTAGTACTAGGTAGGTACAGTACACCAATATTAGAAAAGGGGTTTCGATTTCAAAAGATACAGCATTATCCCATTAGGCTTATATGCAAAAGTGCTCGGCCACCGGTTGGTCCACGATAATTTGAACGCATCACTTGCAATTAAGAGCACGTGTCGAGTTTTAATGATACCCCCGGCACACGATAAAGTCGGACAGATCATAGCGAACTAACTGATATGAAGAAGTATCAAATTCAGACGCCATTTTAGGTTTAGGTGCTTTATGTATTGTCGGTGAAGTGTGGGTTATGTTGAAAGTGAAAAGGTAAAAGCGAAGTGGAGATCGAAGGGGTTGAAAACTATGGTTGTCGAACTAGTTCAATATATTTCTTGAAATATTTTAAATATACATATTCATTTTTGTTTATATTGAATACCTCACAGGAGTCCCAACTACTTCCAACCGCCTTTAGCCAGTTTCTATGACATCCGCAATAGGGGTATTTTGTGAAACTGAGGGTAGTGGGGAAGGAAAGGAGACGAGGAAGAGGAAGGTTGAGAAGTACCTGGCTATTCAGATCTGGTCACTAAAAACGGCTAGAGCCATTTCAAGCAACGCTCCGATTCTGAATGGCGGTCTTTCACCAGGGCGATACTTAGAGTATCTACTACTCTGGAACATGCCGCAAATCTTCTTCATTTTTTTTTCTACATATAAAAATGAACGTTTGTCTGTCTTTTTTTTTACGTGAATACCGCACAAGAGTCTCAACTGCTCCCAATCGTCTAGAGCCAGTGAGACTATGGCATCCCCGATAGGGGTATGTTGTGAGGCTGAAGGTAGTGAGGAGGGGAAGGAGATGAGGAAGAGAAAGGTTGAGAAGAAACCTGGCTATTCAGATCTGGTCACCAAACACGGCTAGAGCCATTTCAAGCAACGTTTCGATTCTGAATGGTGGTCTTTCACCAGAACGATACTTAGAGTATCTACCACTCTGGAACGTGCCGCAAATATACCATATATTATTTTACTTATTTATAAATTAACGGACTAAAGTTCAATTACAAATAATACATATAAAACACGAAATGGAAAAAAGAGCAATAGAGAAGGAATAGCATATACATAAAAATAAATCAAGTGATGACAAAAATAAGGCAAACATAAGAGAGAACATTCAAGCCATGGTCTAGTCAAAGTTTTGGTAGAGTTGTAAAGAATGAAAAAAATCATTTAGACTGCTACCGAAAATTTCAAGACCATGGCTGGAGTTAACAAGTCTTGACATTCTGGACCCATAATTAGTATCGTGATGATTGAGGAACAGCAATGCATTGTTTCTGGGTCTACGGCAAGGAATTTTGATCTGGATAGGTTGCAACAGAGAAGGTGAGTCAATATATGAATGAAATGTGTTATGACACATATTATTCTCTGGATTTGAAGTCGAGCGTCTTACCAGTCGACCGCGGAGGCCGTCAATGATCTTTTATTAATTTATTTACAGAATGTGGCAATAATACCACGATTTTTGAAAATCATTGAGAATTAGGCTCGGGTGTTGGAACTCCGGTCACATTTCACGTCGTCACAAATCGACATTCAGCGCCGTTAGATTCTTTTGAGAATTCGTGTTAACCGTCTTTTCTCAGCCAGTCAGCTTTTTGTTAAAATTGGAAAGTTTGATAAGACGTTGACTAGGCCGTTGAGCATTGCGGTTATCAAAAAATAAACCAAACGCTAACGGGCCGAAATTAGTCAGTTAATAAGGAACGGGTTAAATGTGACGGGCGTTCAAACAACGTGGCCTTAATATAATTTTTTTTTTCTACTATATTTTTGCGTATCTAACATTAGTACTCGTACTTATCACTGAGTGAGAGAGCTAAATATTTTACCCATCGTATGCAAATTTGCGATAAATCACTTTTTCTCCGGGTTTTTACGTCGTAAACCGTGAGAGAGAAAGAGACAAGACAAGTTGTCACATAATATCGCACCAATTTTAGGTATGTAAGAATGTTTTCCATCTCCCGCGTCTCCGGCGACTCCGCCCACTACGTGTTGTTATGCGACATAACTCAACGGTTTTTGAGGTTATGTCGATATTGTAAAAAAGTGGTTACACAAATAAACAAACATTATGTCGACATGTGCTATGAATAGATGTCGAAAGGTGTCCATGAAAACCCTAACCACGCCCGAGTCAGGAAAATTCAACGATCCTGACCACACTGTTTCGCAAAGCTATCACTCCAGTACAGTGGCGGCTCGTGACTTTTTAATGTGCTAGAGTGGTAAGATTGAAAAAAAACGTCATCATTGATGTTGTTGTAACCGAAAACATTTTTTATTTTTTTTCGAAATTTCAACTTTTTGTATGAAGATTTTTCAGAAATCTGAAAAATCCTGAAAATCTTCATACAAAAATAAAATCTTGAAAAAAAATAAAAATTGTTTTCGGCTATAACAACACTGACAATATCGTATTTTCCAATCTTAGCACTCCAACACCCTAAAAACTAACGAGCCGCCACTGCTCCAGTATATTATTGCTCTGAGGGTGGTATGTATGAATATTTTGAAGCCTACAAGTTGACCACCCCTGCAGTAAGCGACCCGTGCAGTACTCTATCTCATTATGACAACAATAGCAACATGCAAACAATAAGCCCTGAATTATGTTTGTGTTTCGCTTACCTCGCTAGGCCCCCCTCGGAGCGGACATAGACGGTAACAATAACAGTGTGCGGCGCGCTACCGGTCCGGGGACCGAACCATTGTCAGCCTCTCTCAGAGAGGCGTGCGTTACCACTTCACTACAATGCCCAAACGTACAATGGTAAAAACCTTCACCAGCGGTAATGTGATGTAATATTTGCCGTGTTGATCCGACATTTTGTTGAGATTTTTAATGGTTGATTTGAGGTGAATGGGAGGCTGCTATGGAAGAATAAGGGATAAGCCATGATGATGTATCGCTTATGTGAACGATGCGGCGTCCGCAGAGCGTTGGTGTTTGTACATAATTGGATGCATTCTTAGAATTTTCAAAATTTATTTAAGTACGCCCGTTAAAGGCTTTTACGCAAATATTTACATTTTAATAAAAAATATATACTCATAAGCAGTGCAAACATCAATATAAAAAGATAAATATGAAAAGAAATAAAAATAATACTCTATTTCTAATTTTGTAACTGTTAATTCGAGGTGGAACTTCATTTTAATGATTTTAATACATAATTCCACAATTTTTTTACTAAAAATTATATATTATTAAAATCATTAAAAATAAACAACTAACTAACTAACCATCACGCCGTTTCCCCGCAGGGGTAGGCAGAAAAGACGGACCGCCATATAACTCGGTCTTGGCACACACTCCTTGCTTCATTCACATTCATACATCGTCTCATACATACTCTGTTATTCTGACTCTTCACATGACCCGGTTCAAGTGTTTGATTGACTTGATCGCGCCATGTCTTTCTCGGGCGTCCTCGAATTTTTCCACCATTCATTTTCATATCATATTTTCTTTTTACACTCCTATTTTCGTTCATTCGCTCTACATGCCCAAACCATCTAAGCGTCCCTTTCTTGATCCTATTCATTACTCTCACATCAGTCTTGCATTCTTTCCGGATATCCATATACTCATAAATGCCACAGACTTAAAAAATAATATACAAATTTAAAAAGTATTGTAAAAAGGGTGCAGACGGTCTTCGTGGTCGAATGGTTAAAATGCTCGACTACGAATCTATGCGTCGCGGGTTCAAATCCCAACGTGCGCAAATAAATTGTATCCCCTCACGTTCCAGAGTGGTTGATGCTCTAAAAATCGACCTGGTGAACGACCAACATTTAAAAATATCTCGACCTTTTTCTTCTTTTTCCCCATCTCCTTCTCCTCCCCACTATCCTTAGCCTCACAACATACCCCAATTGGGGATGCCATAGTTTCACTGAATATAGACGGTTGGGAGCAGTTAGGACTCTTGTGCGGTATTCACTTTCATTTTATTTTATTTTTATTATTATTTTTAATTGTCATATGTTATTCGAGATGGGGTGTGAACTAAAAATTTGATATCTTTGGAAAGCATTGATATCTTGGCAAAGTGTATTTTATATATTCCAATTGATGTGTCCAACGCCAGACCCGACTGAGGATAACATATGACGAGTCCATTTGCTGGGCAATTTATGGAAAAAAATAATCTTTTTGATATAATAAAAATCATTTTCTCAAAAAACTTTAGACAATTTTTGATACTAACAACAGTAAAAAATTCGGAAAAATGATTGATGAAAGAAAACAAAATGGCGACAATCGACGAATTGTGACGATGTTATATTTGAAGAAGTTTAAAACACCTCAACCTTCGAATTTTGAAAATAAAGCATCTTTTAGAAGTGTGGGGAGTTTTGGTCAATGTTCATCCACCATTAAGGCAGCCTGTATTATTGTTTTTTTTTTTAAATATGAAAAGGGTTAGTCTTTTCTGTGAATTATTAAGGGGTCGACGTTTAAACCTTTATAGTAAGTTCGGCTTTGAGTGAAAAATCTTTCTGCCCCTCTAAAGATGAAAACACGGTCTTAGGGGGCAGGCGATATCACCGTGAAAAGTCAAGAATTATATATGGAATTATTTTTTGTCTCCAGAGCATTGTTTCAGTGAGCACTAGGTGATCTGCCTTCTTCTAGCTTTTTAATGTTATTTATTTTAAGATTAGACCAATTTAGGAGATTTGTATGGTGGTCTAAGCATTTCGGTTTTCCATCCGGGGTCGTTGTTCATTTCCTGGGCTAGCTTTAATATCTATCAGTTTTAAAACCTTTAAGCATTTATTTATTTTTTTTTAAGAAAACATAGATTTTTAAACACAAGCACAAAAAAATAAACAAATTAAATCATAAAACTAACATTTACATATAGAAATTACGCCTGCAATCCAAACCCCGGTTGGCCCATGATTAACCTGGCCCACTTATGAGTTAAAGCAATAGATGACCGCCAATAAAATTAATTGCCGGTATGCATATAAAAGTGATGGTAAGAGTTTTTAAATTCAATCAGTCATTAAGGCTTACTGCCGGGAGAAATATAGGTTTTAAAAATGATTGATGAACATAATGATAATTAACCTAAATGCTACATATTTATCGTGGACCATGTACGTCCGACACATCCACCATTAAAGCAGCCTGTATTATTGTTTTTTTTTTAAATATGAAAAAGTATCTCAGTCTTTTTCTTATTATTAATTTGACATTAAACGAAAATAATTTATAGTAAGTTCCCTTTGAGTAAAATCTTATTTGCCCTCTAAGCCGCAGAAAACACGGACTTACCAGGCGAGGGATATCACCCGCATGTTAAGAATTATATATGAAATTATTTTTTGTCTCCAAAGGCATTGTTTCAGTGAGCACTAGGTAAACCTTCAAGCTTTTAATGTTATTTATTTTAAGATTAGACCGATTAGTAGCCGTGTGGTCTAAAGCTTCGGTTTCCCATCCGGGGGTCACAGGTTCAATCCTCTGCTAGCTAAATACTCATCAGTTTTAAAATTTAGCATTTATTTATTTTTATTTGGAAGAAAACATAGATACAAACACAAGATTATAAATAAACAAAATTAAACACAAAACTTATAGAATTCGCCTGCATCCAAATTATTTCTCACATATTAAGCACTTATGAGCAGCAATAGATGAAGCAATAAAATTAATTGATATGCATATAAAAGTGATGGTAAGTGTTGTTCAAATACAATCAGTAGTAAATCTCATGTTATTATCATGTCTTTTACAGAATTAAATCCTTCATATTTCTAGTTAGATAAGGGATGAATCAAGGATATTTAGATAAAGTGATATTTGGTTCCATCATCACGGCGTCACGTCCCAGGGAGGGACTTGATATTTTTGAAAAGCTCTCTACTGACTGCGTTTATAATAAAAACATTACAACAGAAACATAAAAAAAAATGATAATTAAAATAGATTGTTACAAAAATAAACATAGCACTTGCATTCTACAGTCAGAATAATTTAAACAAGACATCTAAAAACCTGCACCTGCTTTGTTTCGGTTTTCTCCTTACTTCTATCATTATAATTCAATGTCCTCACTATCTACTGAAAACCATATACTCATTGTCATAAAATATTTTTTGTTACTTGTTATATTTACACTGTTTGCATTTTTAGAATCGTTTACTAATAATACTTTAATTTTAATGTTTTAAATACCAAAATATTAACTGTCCTCAATTTAATTTCATTTTATTTGATTTGACAAATATGTTAATATAAATTCATACGTTTCATCTGAATTTTTATACCCTTAGCTTCTGGTAAATTGATTTTTTAATCTGTTGATGTACACACGCACTGTTATACCCATATACCTTTTTCACTCATGATTTATGATAACGATCATGATTTTAGATAGTTTTGATTTGTATATATATTATTATTTATTATTTTCTCCTTGTTAGTTAGTCTTATTAGCATAATTGATTTAGAATGAAGCGCACTTGAGGTGAAATATCATAAAACTGCGCTATATAAGTTCACTGTTATTATTATTACTATTAAAAAATACTCGTTTAAGAACCATGGTAAAATTACAAATATATTTTAGTAAGCAAAGAAACGTATTTATTTATCTAGTATTTAAATGTTTTGATAACATAATAACGAGTAACGAGCAATTCTAATTTTTACGTTTAGTTAGGGAAGATTTTTTACACCTTGATGTAAGGCTTCTGGCCATCTTAACGTAAACTTTTACTTAATTACATGGATCCCACTTGTACTTAACCAAAGTTCCTTAATAGGTAGATATCGTCGCTGGAAAGGCAAAAGGACTTAAGCGACACTTTGGTCGAAAATAAGTCAAACATGCAGTTTTGATCGTTTTTTTTTTCTGCATCGAATGCTCTGACTCTCGTTTGATTCTGAAGATTTTTGTGGCCCTTCTGTAATTCAAATATATTTGCTATTTGAGAGAAGGCTTGACTCAAGCGACACAAGCTTGGGACTTTTTAAACTTTTTGTCACTTAGATAACGCAGTGAGGGCATTGAGTTAGCTGAGAAACTTTTTTTAAAAATCCAAGCAGGTACTGAAGACTTATGAATTTTATTGTAAAACAGAAAAAAAATTTGCTCTGGTGTAAACTTCCTAAAATGGCGCTTAAGACCTTTTGCCTTTCCAGCGACGGTATATTTATTAGTAAATACACGTAAAATTGGCTCATTGTTAATTCCTGAAATCGTTTGTTTTATTAAATATTTGTTGAACCGTGTTATTAAAATATCTTTACTTGTAAATTGGCTAATAATTTGGGGGTTGGGGGTTAGTGAGTAACTTTACCACTTTTGTGAAAAAAAGTTTTTGCTAAAAAAATTATAACATACTATATAGACATTATCATATATAAAAACGAATCATTTAAAGTCCCTACCTACCTAAAAAAATATCTACCTAAATGAATTATTAATAAAGTCTCTACCTATATTAAATATTTTTGACCTGTTAGTAGCTGAGTAGACAAACGCGTTGGATTCCCACCCGGACGTCATGAGTTTAAGTCCTCCATCATTGCTCAAGCAGCATCCTTCGCTTATTACGATGGCAGTAGGAGTTTTCCGCATATTGTCAGGTTATTCGTAACCAGAGAATGTTCGTTTTCTTTTAACAATAAAAAAAGTATTTTAGCAGACATTATTCTATTTTTTAAGTGGTTGGATTAAGCATCTAATATTATATATATATAGGAAGTCAAGTTTTATCCCGTGATTTTTCACGGGTAACAACTAGTTTAAAGAGGTTCAAATATGTCATTTCTAAGAACACTTTGCCGCGGCACAATTCACCTAAAAAGAAAAGCGATTTTCGCGACCGGAACATAACGTGATCTCTTAAAGAAAATTGTTTGTTACGTTTCAAAAGATTTTCTTTTATTTCCTCTATGAAATTATTCATAAAAATAAACATGAATAAACTTTTTCATTCAGATTTAAAGCAAAGCTTTTAAATTATTTCTTCTGCACAAAAGACGTAACTTGTAGGTTCTGCTATATTTATGTGAATACTGCATTGCCTACATAGTATTAACTAACTAACCATCACGCCGATTTCCCGCAGGTGTAGACAGAGAGGACGGACCGCTCTACAACTCTGTCTTGGCACACACTCCTTGCTTCATTCACGTTCACATATACTCTTCTGTTATTCTGACTCTTCACATGGCCCGATTCAAGTATTTGATTCACTTGATCGTGCCATGTCTTCCTCGGGCGTCCCCGACTTCTTCTTCCATTTACTTTCGCATAATATATTCTTTTTACATTTCTCTTTTCGTTCATTCGGTCTACATGCCCTTTCCATCTAAGCGTCTCTTTGTTGATCCTATTCATTACGCTTACATCAGCCTTACATTCTTTCCGGATGTCCACATTTTTAACACGGTTGTACATGGTTTTAGCACATACGCCTCAGGAATCTCATTTCCAGAGCATTCAGTCTGCTTTCATCCTTCTTCTGCCAGTTCCATACCTCGCTGCCGTAATCAGGGTTGGTATAAGCACTTCATTGTGGACTACTAGCTTCGCTTCTTTAGACAATTTCTTATTTGCGCCAACAACATTCGGTCCTGCATTAATGAAGTTTCCTGCATTCACTTTTCTTTCAATATCCTTATCAGCCTTTCTGTCTCTCTAGAACATACTTCCTAAATACACCAACTCATCCACTTGCTCCAAGTATTCATCATTCACAACTGTATTGCACGCTGTTTTCGTACCCTCAAAGTGTTACCCTTAGATTTCAGTAATTTTTCATAAATACCACCTTAAATATTTCACATCACTGGTTCAAAAGCAGTGGTTTAAGTCTCGTATCACTCCGCCCCTAGCGTGGGAGGGGGCGGTGGCGCAAAGGGCGGGGGCGGTGGTGTAACACATTCCCCGAATTATGACATTTCGTATAAACAAAAGGAAAAATAAACGGAATCCTCTAAGAAGTTCTGCCCCGAGGAAGTGGAGGAACACAAATCTCCATAAATGTATGAAGATACGCGCTAATCGGATGTGGCAGGGGTTCTCAACAACACGGCCGCTTTTAAATGCGGTGGATTTTATTACAATTTGAAAACATTTTTTCTTATTTCGGAAATATTTGATGTGAGCAATCTGTATGCAATAGTTTTTTTATTAATATTGCTTTGTAAATAAGAGTGTTAAAAATAAATGGTGAATAAAAACATATATATATATATACATATATATATATATATATATATATATATATATATATATATATATATATATATATATATATATATATATATATATATTGCGAATACCGCACAAGAGTCCCAACTGCTCCTACTAGGGTATCTCCAAGGCGAAAAGGAGATTAAGTGGTAGATACTTAAGATTTTCAATATTCTTTTGGCAATCGCTTACTTTGAGATTATTTTTTTTCTAGAGCCCCCTCTTTTTTTTCTACTTACTTTCTGTCGCATTCGCGGTTCCAGCTACCGGTGATCATCGAGGCACCGGTTATTTATACAGTTCTTTTGGAACCGGTTCCTGGTGTTTTTTCGAAACGTACTAGCAAATCGACAAAAATTCCTCGCCAAAAAAATACTAGTCGGTAGAGATTTGAAATTGAAAAGAACTGGAACCGGTTCTTCGCCCGAAAAAACACGAAAAGATATCGACCGTTCCAGTGACCGGCTATTTTTGTAAGTCTCAAACGCCCACAAGGGAGCGTTATCGCCCACGTTGAGAACCTTTGCTATGGATGGATACTATAAGTATCGCCCTGGTGAAAGACCACCATTCAGAATCAAAACGTTGCTTGAAATAACTTTAAGCCGTATTTGGTGACCAGATCTGCATAGTCAGGTACTTCTCGAACCTTCTTCTTCCTCATATCATTTTCCTCTCAAATACTCCAATCGGACTTGGTTTAGCTCCACTGGCTTCAGACGGTTGGGAGCAATTGGGAGGAGGGAGGGTTTGCAATTTATTTTTTGTTGTTGTTTAATTTTTCTTTTTCTTTCTTTTTCTTTTTTCTTTTCTTTTCTTTTTCTTTTTCTTTTTCTTTTTTCTTTTTCTTTTTCTTTTTCTTTTTCTTTTCTTTTTTCTTTTTCTTTTTCTTTTTCTTTTTCTTTTCTTTTTCTTTTTCTTTTTCTTTTTCTTTTTTTTCTTTTTCTTTTTCTTTTCTTTTTTCTTTTTCTTTTTATATCTTTCTTCCCCTTTTCCCAGTAAAGTAAAAGACCAATTGTTTCAATAGCAACCTCCAGGCATCTCTATCTATCTACCTGCTCTAGCAGTCTCTCGCACACCCTCTGAAACTGCTTTCCACAGCTTATTTTGGGGCAACCAACGGCATGTCTTTCCTCTGGAATTACCAATTGGAAGTCTTTTGCATAAAAAATAGCAAAAGTTTAATCTCAACCACCTTTGAGATCGTTAAACATCTCAATTGATCCCATGTTGTGACTTCTATCACCACAAATCTTTATAAGAACAAAATTGCCCTAATTTAAACAGCTAGGCTAACCCGTTAGCATATAAACTCACCAGTGTAATAATATCTTATCATGCAATGATTCGCGTTCCTTAATCCTCGATCTACTGCTAAACAAAAAGTTAGTCAATTTTTCACAGCCCTCGACATATGTAAATAACCTCAGAGCAATATTATACCAGGAGGGATAGCTTTTTCGAAACAGTGTAGTCAGGACTGTTGATTTTTTACTGACTGAGGCATGGCTAGGGCTAGGGCTATGGTATTTATACATCCATTCATAGAACATGTCTATATAATATAGCGTTTATTTGTATAACCACTTTTTCACAGTATTGTTATAAAAAAAAAGATATAACCTCAAAAATCGTCGAGTTATGTCGCATAACAAAACGTAGTGAGCGGAGTCGCCGGAGACACGGGAGACGGAAAACATGCTTACATACCTAAAAGTGGTGCGATATTATGTGACCATTTGTCTTGTCTCTTTCTCTCTCTATGTACGGTTTTCGACGTAAAATCCCGGAGAAAGAGATTTATCGTAAATTTGCATAGGTTGGGTAAAAATATATAGCTTACTCTCCATATATATATATACTTACTCCAAGTAAATAACTAATGTGTAAATATCAATTAAAGTAATTTTAGTTTTAGGTACTAAGATAATTGTATGGTAAATTTAGCCATAGCTTTTAAATTTTGTAGGTGGTATTTCACAAAAATGTTGCTATTTAAATAAGCCAAGTGTCATTAATATTATCTTTTTTAAATTTTTTTTTATTAAACACTATGGAAGATAATTTTATTGTAATATCTGACATTTTATAATGTAGATATGTGGAAAAAATTATATTTTATACACAGTCTTCCTCCCTAGGGATTCCTGTTCCGAGGTAGACTGTAGGTTGCTGCGTTGGTGTCGCTGGTTCCATAATCTTTATAATTTAATTAATTTTAATCTTAATTATTTTAATCTTTAAAGTCTCATTTCAGCAACTTAGTCCCTGAAACGTACTCTTTCGTTCATCGTCCAGATTTGGTGTACGTGTGTAAAGGTGGTGGGACACACTGAATAATACACGAAACTTTAAGTTTGGATATTGAATGTTAAAATAACATTGTGTGTTGACCTTCCCTGCACAAATATGAGATACTGGGGGAGCCAAGACAAATGGCGCGTCTCTCAGAAGGAGGGATATTTATGTGCGGCCGCGGCCGTGCGTTCTTTATATCAGAGGTGATTCCCGGATTCAAAGAGAAATATGGCTTTTTATCATTTGCTCAAATTTCGGGCTGCAAAGGTGAACCGGAAAGTCGAGGCGTGTGTTATTAATATATTTTATTCAAGAAGGCTGCTTAAAACCAATAATTTTACTCTTTATTCCGGTTTTTTTAAAACCCTAATCTTGGCCGTGTAACTTGTATGTTCCACCAACTTTGCTATCTTTTTTTTTTAGCATTATTTTAACATTTTTAGTGATGACAACACTTTAGAAAATCTCTTATTTGTCGTCCTGACAATTGCTGATATCTATGGTCAGTTTAAAAAAAAATGCAGCTTATTATCTTATCTTAATCCTTATCCTATATTCGTTATCTTACCAAGATAAGGGTTAAAGATTAATCAGCACTTGGCAGCGCGGTGAGAATTTTAGTCCAGAGATTGTTAGTTACGTGTTTTGCGTTTGTTGAGTTTTTTTATGTTTGTTACGTTTGTTAAGTTTATTACGTTTGCTAAGTTTTTTACGTTCGTTATGATTTTTACGTTTATTAGGTTTGTTACGTTTGTTAGGTTTATTACGTTTGCTAAGTTTTTTACGTTTTTTATTATTATTACGTTTGTTACGTTTGTTGCGTTTGTTACGTTTGTTACGTCTGTTACGTTTGTTACGTCTGTTACGTTTGTTACGTTTGTTGCGTTTGTTACGTTTGTTACGTTTGTTACGTCTGTTGCGTTTGTTACGTTTGTTACGTTTGTTGCGTTTGTTACGTTTGTTACGTCTGTTACGTTTGTTACGTCTGTTACGTTTGTTACGTTTGTTGCGTTTGTTACGTTTGTTACGTTTGTTACGTCTGTTGCGTTTGTTACGTTTGTTACGTTTGTTACGTTTGTTACGTTTGTTACGTTTTTTTTTATTTTTGTTACGTTTATTTTTTTGGTTATGATTGTTATGTTTGTCACATTTGTTACGTTTTTTACGTTTGCTAAGTTTTTTTACGTTCGTTATGATTGTTATGTTTATTAAGTTTGTTAAGTTTATACCTTTGTTTAGACCGTAACTTCACGATTGTAAAGTTTATTTTGCATATTATGTTTGTTACGTTCGTTATGACTGCCACCTGTATTACGTTTGTTAGTTTTGTAAGGTTTCTTACGTTTGAGACGTTTTATACGTTTTATTTTTCTTTATTCATTATATTAGAAATTACAGGTGTTTTTAACTTTTTAGACCACCAGACTAGGAACATGCCCGAGTTGTGGCGGTCAGATTATTGTTTAGTGTAATAAAAGAACCAGAAGTTAAGCATGTGTTTACATATATAAAATAAAATAACACTCCTCTTAAATAATAATTATAGAAGAACTTAGGTGCTAGGACAAAAGACAAGGAATTAATCACTAAGATGAGACATTATACTCGTACAGTATATAGACAGTAAGTATATCGTTGTGACATTAACATTTTTAGTAAATAAAACTAGAGCACCTCTAAGGTAGAAGAAACAAGCAGTAGCATTAAACAACGTTACATTTGTTACATCTGTAGAACTTGGATTGCAGCCTGCAGGGGGAAGATTGCCCTGATGATTAATCTTTGACTTATCACCTTCCAATACCAAAGGACATCAGAAGAAAAAAAAACAAGTAAATTTGGAAAATAAATAAACAATACTTCGGTAGAGCCTCTACCAGACCAGAACCACATACACCCCCCAGCAGCAAGGGGCAAGAAGCGAGGGGCAAGGAGCAAGTAGCAAGCCGCAAGCCTCCCACAAATGTCTTTAGGACATATAAAAAGGTTCTATTTAGCCTGAATCATACATGAGCCTTACCGTAATATGATTTCCACACACATATTCACTTTTCCACTTACCTTACTACACACAGATATATGACCCTACCCACTCTTCTCAAAACACACCGGGATATTTATGCAATACCTACATATGTACGGGGTATATTTGTACAAATACAGTAGACTCTCGATTTAGAAACGTCAAGCTTTATTCCAGTTTTTTTAAAATTATTTTTTATAGTGAATACAGCGAGGGTCCCAACTGCTCACAACCGTCTGGAGCCAGTGAGACTTTGGCTTCCCAATTGGGGTATGTTGTGAGGCTAAAGGTAATGGAGAGGAGGAGGAGATGTTGAAGAGAAAGGTTGGGAAGTACCTGGCTATTCAGATCTGGTCACCAAACACGGCTAAAGCCATTTTTAAGCAATGTTTTGATTCTGAAAGGTGGTCTTTCACCAGGACGATACTACGTTCCAGAGTGGTAGATACTTTCATTATTACCCTGGTGAAAGACCACCATTCAGAATGGAAACGTTGCTTGGAATGGTTTTAGCCGTGTTTGGTGACAAGATCTGAATAGCCAGGTACTTCCCAATTGACCCATTTTGATTATTGCTTCCCATTTTGACGGCCCCCATGGTCGAGTGGTAAGACGCTCGACTACGAATCCAAAGGTCGCGGATTCAAACCCGGCGTGCGCCAATAACTTTCATTTAAATAATATGTATCATAACACATTTAATGCATATAAAAATAATAAAATGTATATTTGTGGCACGTTCAAGAGTGGTAGGTACTCTAAGTATCGCCCTGGTGAAAGACCACCATTCAGAATTGAAACGTTGCTTAAAATGGCTTTAGCCGTGTTTGGTGACCAGATCTGAATAGCCAGATACTTCCCGACCTTCCTCTTCCGAATCTCCTTCCCCTCCCCACTACCTTCAGCCTCACAACATACCTCAATCGGGGGTGCCATAGTCTAACTGGCTCTAGACGGTTGAGAGCAGTTGAGACTCTTGTGCGGTTTTCATTTTAAAAAAGTATTAAAAAATGTTGGGCCTTTGGAAAGTCCCAGTTAAACGGCATTCCGGCTAAGCCAATCCTAGTAAATCGAGGGTCTACTGTACACAAAATATTAACTTTCAAATTTCCGCACAGTGCTCTTTCCCCCAATAGACTTAGCATTGATACATCGCATAATATGTGGGGAACAGGGCATTTTTCACATCAAATATGTATTGAGGGTCTTACATATTTTATGTAATCATATTACTTATTGAGTTACGCAGGCGCTTATAGTGGTATGGAGTCATTATTTTACGTGGATAGGCATGCTATGAGATTTTAACGGGTTCAAATATATATTTTTAAATAACTTTAACGTACTTTTTAAATATTTAAATAATATCAATAATCTAAAACACAAATATGAAACAGAAAAAGCCAGAAAATAAAAAGACAATGGTCACAATCGAGACTTGAACTCGGATCCTCTACTGAATCTGGGAATAATACCTTAACCAATTCAGCCATTGGGACCTTATTAGAAAGTAGCATTTTAATCGATCTCATATTTAAATTAAGAATATTACTTTTAATTTCTTCCGATTTTTGACAGCCATCTTTGTAATGGATTCATAACTCAACCCGAGTTCATTGAATACCTAGATCTTAGGTTCTCTTGTGGGCGTTTGAGACTTACAGGGAGGCAGTAGAAAACAAAGAGAAAATCAGGGGGCGTTGGGAAAAAATAGTCGGTCACCGGAACGGTCGATTTCTTTTCACTTTCAAATTTCTAACGACTAGTGCTTTTTTTTAATAAGGAACCAGTTCCAGTTCCAGTTCTTTTCGTGTTCAAATCTCTACCGACTAGTACTTTTTTTTGGCGAGGAACTTTTGTCGATTTGCAAGTACTTTTCGAAAAAGCACTAGGAACCGGTTCCAAAAAGAACTGGATAAATAACCGGTTCCTCGGTGGTCACCGGTAACTGGAACCGCGAACGCGACAGATGGTAAGTAAAAAAAATTGGGTGGGGGGGCTCTAGAAAAAGAAATATTCTCAAAGTGGGCGGTGGGCAAAAGAAGGTTGAAAATCTATGACCTAGATAAATATCCATTAGTTTAAAATTATTTTAATTTAGTTTACTTTTGTTCGCTGATGGTCGGTCATAAAAATTAAAATAAAATCTGTAATCTTATACGAGGTTATTATTTTATTTTCATTAATAATAGTTCTTCTTTCGGCCACAATAATACTTGCAGTATCTACCCATTGGACCACTCGCCAACAAACCGGCCATCAGAAACATTGATTTCTTATTTACATTCATACATATAAAATCTGTTATTACTGTGTCTAAGGCTCCCCCAAATATCCCGAAGGGTAACCCTACGCGAATTACACGGGAAATACTAACAAGCAGATCAAGTTGCTAAATGATTGAATCATCAAAAGGGGGACTAGAGATCAATGAGCAACGGCCGAGATTAATTCACTCATTCACCAATCAATAAATTTGATTTAGTTGAAAACAAAAAAACACACTTAGCGGTAAAAAAAAAACCACAATCAGCAAAAAAATTGTAGAAAGTGATAATTTTTTTAAGTTAGTGAAACTACCTCTTATCATTTACATGCTTAACGAAAAAGCTTTTTTAAATAGCTTTTTAGCAGTAACATAAGCCACCATTTAGGTATACAATATTGTACTCGGGTAGAGTTTTGGAAAATGGTTTTTTTTTCACGTGAAAATAAATAAAAATAGTAAGGAATAGTGTTATAATTAAATTAATATTGAGATTTATGATATCGTCGCTGGAAAAGCAAAGTGGCTGAAGTGCCATTTTGAGAACTTTACACCAGAGCACTGTAAAGTATTTTTTGTTTGACAATAAAATTCATAAGTCCAGTTGGATTTTGAAAAAAAATGTCAACTCAATGCTCTCAGTTATAAGATATATATAACTATGAAGCGGCAAAAACTAAAAAAGTCCCAATTTGTGTCCTTTTCTTGATCCTATTCATTACGCTCACATCAGCCTTGTATTCCTTCCGGATATCCACATTTTTAATACGGTCATACATGGTTTTACCGCACATACGTCTCAAAGATCTCATTTCCATAGCATTCAGTCTACTTTCATCCTTCCTCCGCCAGTTCCATGCCTCACTGCCATACATCAGGGCTGGTATGAGCACTTTATTGTGGACTGCTAGCTTCGCAGTCGCGTAAGTACGTAGAAATGGAGGAAAATACACAAATGTATTAAAAATATTTTTTCACACTTCAAAGGGGCTTCCCCGTGTTTCGGCATTCTAAAAATCATGGAAAACTCAGTTTTAAAAAGCGTTTTGAATACTCGGCAACCAGGCAGGCATTCTGTTTGAGTTTCCAATTGATCGGGAAATATTATAGCGGACGTTTTTCACTTTTCACTTCAACGAAGGCAGTGTGCGCTGTGTTTAAGCTTTGTTTTCACGGATGCTGATATTTTAAATTGCGAAAAAACTGGGTGTTCACAAATTATAGTTATTTTTTCCGGAGAAACTAACTCGTTATTACTCAATTCTCCCGCAGGGGTGGGAAGAAAGGATTGAAGCCCCATAATCCTGCCTTGTGGCCCGCAGATCTTGCTGATATCACATTCATAATGCACGGCTGATGTGAGCGTAATGAATAGGATCAAGAAAGGGACACTTAGATGGTTTGGGCATGTAGAGCGAATGAACAAAGAAAGGAGTGTGAAAAGAATATATGATGCGAAAGTGAATGGAAGAAGAAGTCGAGGACGCTTGAGAAAGATATGGCACGATCAAGTAAACCAAATACTTCAATCGGGTCATGTGAAGAGTCAGAATAATAGAAGAGTATGTATGAACGTGAATGAAACAATAAGTGTGTGCCAAGACAGAGTTATATGGCAGTCCGTCCTCTCTGCCTACCCCTGCGGAAAACGGTGTGATGGTTAGTTAGTTAGTTTGTACAACTTTAAATGTAACTAACTAACCATCACGCCGTTTCGCTGTAGGGTAGGCAGAGAGAACGGACCGCCATAGAACTCTGTCTTGACACACACTCCTTGCTTCATTCACATTCGTAAATCGTCTCATACATACTCTTCTGTTATTCTGACTCTTCACATTACCCGATCCAAGTATTTGATTTGCTTGATCGTGCCATGTCTTTCTCGTGTGTCCTCGACCTCTTCTTCCATTCACTTTCGCATCATATATTCTTTTCAGACTCCTTCGTTCATTCGCTCCACATGCCCAAACCATCTAAGCCTCCCTTTCTTGATTACGCTTTCATTAAATTTTTCAAGGCGTCTATAAATAAAAAAAATAAAAAAGAGCCTTGTCTACAGGACTATCACCAAATAAACAGTAAGAAATATATTTGTTAATGGATTTTTCGACTCTCCTGTGGTATTTAATTTTTTTTCTATCAACGGTTCGGTTCGCTTCCAGTGAAGTGTGAATAAGAGCCCTTTGGGATTGAGGAAAGCATCGGAAAAGCAGGAAAATAATTGCGACAAAACTCATTCAAGTGTGAATGGGCTATACTTGTACATTCTACCCTCTCTGCTGTACAGCCTGTGCGAAAGATGGATAATGCACACCCTTTCAAAAGGTTTAATATCACAAATGATATCTGTGTTACCTGAAATGTACTATTTTCATTTTTGCAAAATACAAACGGAAATTTTTCGATCGACGTTTTTTCTTTTTCATGCGAATATCGGAGTCTCATTTGCCCGGAGCAAGTGGGACTATGGTATCCCAGATTCGAGTGTATTGCGAGACTGAAAGGAGTGGCAGAAGGAAGGTGGGAAGTGCCAGACGCTTAAAATCTGGTCACAGTATACGGCTAAAGCTGTTTCAAGCAGCGTTTCGATTTTGAATAGTGGTCTTTGATAAGGGCATCTACCGCTTTAAGGAGTGGCAGAAGGAAGGTGGGAAGTGCCAGACGCTTAAAATCTGGTCACAGTATACGGCTAAAGCTGTTTCAAGCAGCGTTTCGATTTTGAATAGTGGTCTTTGATAAGGGCATCTACCGCTTTACATCACTTTAGCGTTTTACCGCTCGGCCTCCGTGGTCGAGTGGTAAGACGCTCGACTAGGAATCCAAAGGTCGCGGGTTCAAACCCGACGTTTACTAATAACTTTTATTTCATTAATACGTATGTGTCTTAATACATTTAATTCATATAAAATAATAAGAAGTTTATTTTTCGGTACGTTCCAGAGTGGTAGATACTCTAAGCCCTGGTGAAAAACCACCATTCAGAATCGAAACGTTGCTTGAAATGGCTTTAGCCGTGTTTGGTGACTAAATCTGAATAGCCAGGTACTTCCTAACCTTCCTCCTCCCAATCTCCTTCCGCTCTCAACTAATTTCAGCCTCACAACATACACTATTCGAGGATGCTATAGTCTCACTGGCTCGGGACGATCGGGAGCAGTTGAGACTCTTGTGCGGTATTCATATAAAAAAAGTAGTGTAGAACAAACATGCTGCACATTGTTGTAAGGTTTGTCTATTCGCCTACTTCGATATTTTTAAAATTTATTTGAATATCGCAAAATGACCTAACTGCTCCTAACCGTTTGCAGCCAGTGGGATTATTTCATCTTCAATTAGGGTATATTGTGAGGCTGGAAGTAGTTAGGAGGAGAAGGAGACGGGGAAAAGGTGTTAGATAGGGAAGTACCTCGCTATTCAGCTCTGGTCACCAAACATGTCTGAAGCCATTTCAAGCAAAATTTCAATTCTAAATGGTAGTCTTTCCCCAGGGCTATGAAGAGAGCACCCTTCACCCTGGATTGCCTCATATCCTAAATGAATCCTCAAGTAGAGTCAGAAGTGCCTATTTGAAGATGTCTCACGAAAATATAAGGAAATTCCACATAAACATAAAATCAAGAATTTATAGAATATAAAAAATCAAAGACAGTGGATATTTTACATTGTTTCAATGACACAGGGATATCTCGCGATGGAACTGGGGTGCTGCCAACATTCGATTGTCCATTAAGGTTTCAAAAAGTTAGGGAACCCATGCCATGGAGTAGGAGAAATCATGTATTCGTTCGCAACCCCAAGACCCAAATTTTCAAAAAAAAAAAATTATGGATTTTTTCATCGAATCATTGTAAGACCACCATTTCGAGATCAAATTAATATTTTCAGCTCATTCGATACAATAGAACCTGAAAAAGTACCAATTTTTTTCCGACGTTAGGCTCGCATTTTCCCGTGAATTTTGAACTTTTCAAGAAAAAGTCTTTGTTTTTTTTTGCTGAATCGCATTAGACCATCATTTTTTTGTCGCATCCGAAATTTCAGTGCATTCGGTCGAATGGATCCTTTGAAAAAACACGTTAGTTTCGACCCCGAGATTCGCGGTTTGGCCACAAATTTGTGGACTTTTAAAAAAAAAAAAGTTCCATTATTTTAAATCGAGTCGTCGAAGGTTGAATTCGAAATTTAAGTCTATTTGGTCCTCAGAGTATATAGAGTGGTACCTATCTAAGGCAGTGTAGTCAGTTTTGGATGATTTTTACTGGACTCGGTATACCTGGGCGTGGCTAAGACTAAGGCTAGGGTATTTATACATCCATTCATAGAACATATCGACATAATGTTTTTGTTTATTCGTATAACCACTTTTTCACAGTATTGTTACAAACAAAAATAAAGCATATAATCTAAAAAACCGTTTAGTTGTGTCAAGTTTAGCGGCATAATAAAAAATGTGGGCGGAGTTCCGCGGTGATTCAGGATACCAAGATAATCGTTACAGTACGAAGAAGCGGTGTATTATATTTGTTGTCTCTTTTTCTCTCATGGTGTACGACGTAAAAACCCGAAGAAAGTGATTTATCGCAAGTTTGAATGGGTTGGGTAAAAATAATTGGCTCTCCCTCCATATACTCGTATTGTTACTTCAAGATTTGGTTCCTTTGGGTGTGAGAAAACAAGTTTACCTTGCCGAACCCAGTGTTTGCATCTTGTCCACAAAATATATAATTTCACTGAAAAGTTCTTTGAACCATCATAATAAAGTCGAATCCATATTTTCAGCCCATTCGGTCAAATAGAACCCAAGATAACGCGTATTGTGGCCCATCCCCAAGGCTCGTATTTTGAACGTAAATTTGTTGATTTTTTATGAAGAGCAACTTTTGTTAATCTTTTTCATAGAATCTTATTTAAACCATCATTTTGAGGTTAAATTCATATTTTCAGCTTGTTCTGTAAAATGTAACCCTAGAAAACGTGTATTTTTTGCTGACCCCAAGGTTCGTATTTTCCCCGTAAATTTGACGATTTTTTATGAAGAGCAACTTTTGTTATTTTTTTTCATAGAATCTCTTTTAAACTATCATTTTGAGGTTAAATCCATATTTTCAGCCTAATCGGTTCAATAGAACCCGAGAAAACGCGTATTTAGGCCCGACCCCAAGGTTCGCATTTTGCCCGTAAATTTGAAGATTTTTTATAAAGAGCAACAACTTTTTTTTAAAAATTCATCAAATCTTATTTAAACTATCATTTTGAGGTTGAATCCATATTTTCAGCCAATTCGGTTCAATAGAACCCGAGAAAATACGTGTTGAGGCCCGACCCCAAGGCTCGCATTTTACCCGTAAATTAGACGATTTTGTATGAAGAGCAACCTATGTTAAATTTTTACATAGAATCTTATTCAAATCCTCATTTTGAGGTTAAATCCATATTTTCAGCTTGTTCTGTAAAATAGAACCCTGGCAAATGTGTATTTATTGCCGACCCCAAGGCTCGCATTTTGCCCGTAAATTTGATGATTATTTTTGAAGAGCGACTTTTGTTTTTTTTTTTTCATGGAATCTTATTTAAACTATCATTTTGAGGTCAAACCCATATTTTCAAGATATTTGGTTCAATAGAACCCGAGAAAACGCGTATTTAGGCCCGACCCCAAGGTTTGCATTTTGCTCGTAAATTAGACGATTTTGTATGAAGAGCAACTTATGTTAAATTTTTACATAGAATCTTATGTAAATCATCATTTTAAAGGTTAAATTCATATTTTCAGCTTGTTTTGTAAAATATAACCCCGGAAAACGTGTATTTATTGCCGACCCTAAGGCTTGCATTTTGTCCGTAAATTTGAAGATTTTTCATTAAGAGTAACTTTTGCTAAATTTTTTCATCAAATCTCATTCAAACTATCATTTTCATGGTGAGTGAGGTTGTCAGCCTATTCGATTCAAAGAACCCGAGAAAACGCCTTTAAGTCCGGACCGCAAGGTACGCATTTTGCCTGTAAATTTGAAGATTTTTGATGAAGAGCCACTTTTGTTCAATTTTTTCATCGTATCGTCCTAGGAGGTATCAATAAATGCGCTAAACGTTACTCTCTCTAACATTATAATATGACGAGTACTTAAAATGATGTATCTGTTAATTTCCTATGGGTGGTTAGAAAAATGTCTAAGGTTTCCAGTGAATGAGAGTCTTAAAGAAAGACGAACATTCTCGGGTTACGAATAACCTCAGATATAAATATGTTTTGATCAATGATAGAATACTTAGCTAGGACCAAAACCTGACGCTTTTGACTGTTCGACCAACTAACCGATTATTAAATCTTTTGATTGGGTGTAAATAAGTGTGAATGCAAATCCGCCGGCGACATTTTAATCAAGCCCGAACACTTTGCCAGATAATTGAGTGTCGCTCCGCCCGAATCTCTGCCGGTTGAGCCATTCATGTCGCAGCTTAAGGGTGCGCGTCTCCGAGCTTCGATCCCCTGATGAATTAAAAACACAACTTGCATTACCCGCGCCTTTGTGCCGGCCTGGCCCCGTGTAGTGCATTGTATTAGATAAAAGCAGTATTTAATCTTGGGTGGCTTGTAGTTGCAGCGCTTATGGGTCGGGACATGTTCATCATATAGGGATGGCCATTTTAAATTATAAGGTTATTTTTTTGTGTATTTCACAAAATTAAATATATTTTGAACATATATTCGTTAATTATTATTCGAAATCAATTTTCTGGAGCAGAAAAAACTCTTGAACCATGGCTCACCTACTGTATAGAATTTATAGGTTAAAGCAACTGTTTGATCCAAAGATGCAATAAAACCCTTAATTTGTTTTAAGCTTCAGATGAATTTGGAAAATAGTGTACTGTAAAGCGATAAACTAAACTACTTGATAGAAGTGTCTAATTGTAGCTTGTGGAAAAATTATAGAATTAATGAAAAATGGGAAACCATTCACTCACCGATGTACTTGAAAATTCTTGAAGTTTGTACAAAAAAAAAATTGTGGGTGTACACCCACAATTTTTTTTTTCACGAAAAAATACACCACACTGATTAAAGTCTTCTTATTCATAAAACACCATACTTATTTTATATGATTTTGAGGACAAAACAACAAACCTACGAACACGCAAAAAACCAACGAGCGCTCTTCTGTTTGATTGCCAATTGTTTAGAACACAGTGTTGTTGAATGCGGAATTCGATTTTGCGAAATGGTTGGATAGGTAGGTAACGGATATTAAACATGAAGGTAAGAACCTAAGAAATTATCACAACAGCAAATGTTTTCAACAATTCATTTGATAATAAAAAGGACAGTACAAAAAAAAAAAAAAATATTTATATTTAAATATGATTAAAAGTACATTTTTTTTTAAATATTGAAGAGGTGGATTCTGTATTCAAAAACAGTTAACATCAATCTATGATACATACTGTATAAGAAGATTTTTAGTATAATTACATTAAAAAAGTTCGCAAAATAGGAGTTTTATACATATTGCCAGAAAAAGGCGAGCTTATTTTTCTGTTTTTTTTTTTATTAAAAGTGCACGAAATATTTTATAAGAAATAGAGAATAATGAAATGAGTTAATCATTAAGAACTCATAATAATAATCAATAAAATAAATATCTAAAGAAATTTTGAAGGTGTTTTGATTTGTTTCGTAAGTACCCCATAATTTCGACCGGTCGGTAGCTGAGTGGACAAACGCGTCGGATTCCCACCCGGGCGTCCTCCATCATTACACAAACAACATCTTCCCCTTATTATGATGGCAGTAGGAGTTTTTCAAATATTGTCAGGTTATTCGTAACCCGGGAATTTTTGTCTTTCTTCTTAAAAAAAATAAAAAAATATTATGCCTTTGACTTCAGAGAAATATTTTTTTAAGATATTTTTAATCATTTATATTTTGTGATGTGATTTTCCCACCCCTGCCTAGCTTTAGAGGGTGGTGCCGCCGTTCGCCCTCGCCCCTGATCGGTGAAAAGTAATCACTCAGCTGTTAGACGTCAAAGTGCGGCTTCTGTAATACTCGAGCATGTGCGAGACCTAACATGTAGCCACCATCTAGCGCCTAAATCATAAACTAAATGGGACGATTTTTAAATACTTGTTCATTTTTGATATCGAGTCGTACAAAGAAATGTGAGAAATCTTGAAATGTTGATTTTAAACGATCATTCGCGTACACGAAATATAAACCTAACTTAACCTTTTTTATACCGCAATTAACCGTTTGTTTATACCGCACAACAGTCCCAATTGCTTCCAACAGTCTGGAGCCAGTGAGACTATGGCATCCCCAATTGGGGTATGTTATGAGGCTGAAGGTAGTCGGGAAGGGAAGGAGATGGGAAAGAGGAAGATCGGGAAATGCTTAGCTATTCAGATCTGGTCACTAAACACGGCTAAAGCCATTTCAAGCAACGTTTCGATTCTGAATGGTGGTCGTTTACCAGGGTGATACTGAAAGTATCTACCACGCTGCATCGTGCCACAAATATACTGTATATAATTTTATATTAATTAAATGTGTTATGACATATATTAATGAAATAAAACTTATTTGCTCACGTCGTCACTAATAAAAACAAACTGCTGTTTTCAGCGAAATCGATGGAGTAATTTTTGAGAAAATGGAAAACAAACAAACAAAAAGTCAAACAGACAAACATTCATTTTTATATATGGTATAATATATATCTTGACAAACCTAACCTAACGCCATTATGTGCCTAAATCATGAACTAAATTGGGCGCTTTTTGATGGGTAAATTTTTTCATGTTAATTTTTAAGAAAAATGGCTTATTAGCATTTTTTCAAATAGTTGTAATTATTGTAAAAAATACATAATGGACGACAAAGTACGGTTTTCATAGGATTCATGCATGGCACCTAATGCCATCTTACGCCCCAAGACACAAATTAGCTTTTTACTAGTCTAAATTTCAACTTTGACAACTAAAGTTGTACAAGAAAATTTAATTTAAAAAATATATTATAAAACAAAATCATTTTTTAGATTATCTTCAAATTGTTAAAAATAAATGCTAGACGCAAAGTGCGGCTTTCACCAATACCTGTATCATCACCAGTACCTAACGCCATCTTGTTGCGTAGGTATGTGTATTGTATGTAACACTGTCAATTATGGAATATATTGCATTGCATTAGGGATGGTTGATATCGTAAATTGGGTGTACCTGCGGTTTCAGTTACCTTTGATTGGCGAGGAACCGGTTATTTATCCAGTTATTTTTGGAACCGGTTCCTGGTACCAAAAAAGTTCCACGAAGAAGATGTAAGGCGAGGGTTGCTAACGATATTCTGAAAACGAAAAGAGCTGGAACCGGTTCCTTGCCAGTAAAAAAAAATACGGGGGGGTGGCTGGCAATCTGAAACCGAGAACGAAAATATTAGAACTTTGGAAGCGGTTCCTCGTGAAAAGGAGCTTTCCGCTAAAAAGCATTTCATGGATATTCACCATTTTTATTTGCCAAAAAAAGAAACCGGTTCCTCGAAGAAATAATATCAACGGTTCCAGTGACCGGCTTGGAACCGGTTCCTTTTCTACCGGGACAGGAATATTGACCATCTCTACATTGCATTAGCCCTGCATAACTTCTGGAGTAAAATTATTATTATTTATTTCGAACGAAACAAAAAATAATAGACGAATGGTTAAAAAAATGTTTCCATGTAAGCCGGTTAGTAGCAGAGTGGACAAACGCGTCGATTCCTCTGCTAGCTAAGTCATCCATCATTGCACAAGCAACATCTTTCGCTTACAATGATGGTAGTGGGAGTTTTTCAAATATTGTCAGGTTATTCGTAAACCGGGAAGGTTTGTTTTTTTTTAACGCTGAGTTTTGTCAGATATTATTATTTCTTATAGGTTTTGGCTCCAAACTGATTGGAATATTGGTTTTATAGTTAAATAATTAGCCTCAAAAGATATTCAACACGACGGAATTTAACTAAAAAAGGAAAGTAAAATTATTATTTTTTGTTGATTTAATATTATCTTTATGAACAAAATGTAGAAAAGGTGAAATAATGGCTTTACTAATTTTCCCACATTTAGCAAAGCGTGGACATCACGCCACCTTTGTGACTGTCTGTCACAAGTTCATATACCTCCTCCTATAGTTCACCACCATCTTCTTCTCTTACAACTATGCCTCTCCTGTTCCGCGTTATGAATGTGGATAGTTGTTTATAAGACCCGCCCTGACTTAACAATGAATTATTTAAGCTTGGCATGATAATCTTGATTGTGAGATTGAGAAAATGGGGGACCCAAAAACCAACAAATCGTTCTAAAATACCATATACTAGGTGAAAAGCACTCTATTTTGCTCCGCTTTCGTTATATTAAAAATATTTGAATACGTTAATATAAAGAATTTACTATTTTTCACTTTGAGAGATGAAACACTAAGAAAAATTAGGAAAGGTTTTTTTAAGAGAAAGTTACTTTGTCACCGTCGGGAAAATCGCAAGTATTTTCAAAAACGTTTTGAACGCAGTTGAAAGTGTCATTGAAATTAATGCTTGAAACCCATTTTGTGTACCAATACGTTATGTAGATAAAAGATTTAGGTTCTATTTATTTGAATAATCGCCAATATAACATAACTTTTGTAAATAAAAATATTTACCAACTGATAAATATGTGATCAATTTTTATTTTCATGTTGATGATATCCTGTTGAGGATACAGTATTTTTAGATAATTTTAAACGGTTTTTTTTTTCAGATTGGATACATTTTACTTTTATGGACGAAATAACGAAAGTTATGAAATCTAAAGCTTTACAAGGCAAACTGTGACAGCTGTCGCTAATATGATCCATATATGTTGTCAAAACCATAAACTTTATGAAGATCGATCACTTTGATTTTTTAAGCATAAAAAATAACAAAAGAATTTCCCTTAAATGGCTCGATGAAAGAATAAAAACCATGATAACACTGTTAATTGAATTAAATTCTTTGTTGCAACTCATCCAGTTCAACATTCCTTGCCGTAGACGCAGAAACAACGAATTGCTGTTCCTCAATCATCACTCTACTAATTACGTTAATTATTGGTATCGTTCACCCCTGTCCAGAATGTTGAGACTTGTTAACTCAAGCCATGGTTTTGAAATTTTTGGTACCGGTCTAAATGATTTTTGTCATTCTTTACGACTCTACCAAAACTTTGTCTTGACCTTGGCTTTGATTTGAATGTTCTTTCTAATGAATATTTTGTCATTGCTTCATTATAATATATTATATCATTATATATATATATATATTATGTATGTGCTGTTCTTTCTCTGTTGCTCTTTTTTCCCGTTTCGTGCTATGCATTTTTTTGTAATTGGACAATAGTTTGTTACTTTATAAATACATAAATAACACATAGCAAAGAAGTTGACATAAAAAACTAAAATAAAAGTAAAATTAACAAAAATCGTAAAAAAATATTATTCTTTTTTTATCCGTGAAAATAAAACTACTATCAAGTTGTTTATCTCTGAACATCGTTTCAAAAGCTAAAACCCAAGTCATCTGCATCTCTGGTTTTCCATCTCGCTTTTCATCTCACGTGTCATCTTCTCCCTGGACCAGATCCTTTGTAATCAGCGCTGCCACACGAGCCATTGATGCGAACCACAAAAGATCCCATTCGTCAGCGCACGGCGGTGAAAGAAGTGAAAACCAGCTCAAATGTGCGCCGTGTTTTGACATACTTCTAGCATACTTAAACATTACGTATTATATGACTAGTGAAGAGCCTTCGATGATGATGGTAAAATAAGAACCTTCAACGCACACTTTAGGACATATCTATTAACTGTAACTTATATGGTGCTTAATAATAATTTACCACTCAATGTAAGTAAATGTCTAGAATGTAAGTAATGTTATAGAATAAAAAACACACTAATTTATAATTATACCATGAAGATACTTCGCTAACAAATGTAACCGAGGTAAATGATTTGGGAGTATACTTTGATCAAAAACTAAACTTTAATAATCAAGGAAATGCAAAGAAATCAGACTACCAGAAAGAATAAATGCAATAAACAAAAACTGTTTATTCTATAAAGAGATAAAGTGTCGATTCACACCAGCGTCCGGATCCGCTCAGTGACGATATTGTTCCGCAAGAGAGCTTATTGATATGGTATGAATATCAATCAAGGAGTATGTACCAAGACAATGTTGTGTGGCAGTATATCCTTCTGCCCACTTTTGTGATATTTAACTACTTAGTTAAATAATTATTTTGAAGTGTAAAAATACTTACATCGCAGATTTTTTTTAAACCATTTTTTTATCACTAAATAATATTTTTAATAATTAATAATTAATAAAAAATATTATTTAGTGATAAAAAAATGATTTATAATAAAAAAAAAATCTGCGATGTAAATATTTTTATACTTCAAAATAATTATTTAACTAAATAAGTAGTTAAATATCACAAGGGTGGGCAGAATAATATACTGCCACACAAATTTGTCTTGGTACATACTCCTTGATTGATATTCATACCATATCAATAAGTTTTCTTGCGGAACAATATCGTCACTGAGTGGATCCGGAAGTTGGTGTGAATCGACACTAATTTTTACAATTCGTTGCCGGAAACCATGAAAATTATACTAAGTGACACTTTAGAAACAGCCTGCAAGAACCATATAAAATACAATAGTATGTTATATCAAGTAGTTGTGACATCGTCTCTAGAAACGGCGTGAAACTGTTAGGTGTTTATCTAAATGCAGATTTCTCACTCAGATCCCAGATAAACAAAACAGTAAGCGCAGGTCTCTCTAACCTGCGTCAAATTAAATCCAGATGTTGGTAAGCTCATACGTTGTGTCACCACTTGACCACTGCAACGACATACACTCAAGTCTCCCCAAAATATACACTGACAGACTTCAGTCAGTCTTCAACGCCGCAGCAAGGCCGACAACCGGCATTTCCAAGTTCTCCCATATATCGCAACATCTTAAGAATTTTTCCTTCTCTGGCCCAAATGTTCTGAACGGATCCAATTCAAACCATGCTGGATGATTGTTAAAGCGAAACATGGCATGGCGCCGCCTTACTTGTCGGAACTGTGCATTCCAAGCGATACTAATCCGAGACAAGTAACTCCTCGATCAGCATCTTCAACGGCCATAGGTAGACTCACACTACTTAAACGCAATCCCAACACCAATTTCGGAGACCGAGCTTTTGCCGTAGCAGGCCCCGCAGCTTGGAATAACCTCCCTTCACATTTGCGAAAAATCGAAAGCTCAACTGAGTTCAGAGCAAAACCAAAGACTCACCGGTGGTCTTTCACAAGGACGATACTTAAAATTATCTACCACTTTGGAACGTGCCACAAATATACTTTTTTTATATGAATTAAATGTGTTATGACACATGTTAATTAAATAAAAGTTATTGGCGCAGGGTTTGAACCCGCGACCCTTGGATTCGTAGTCGAGCGTCTTACCACTCGACCATGGAGGCCGTTTATGTATTATTATTGTTATTTTTTATACCACATTTTGTATTCACCACTGGTTATAAGTTTAGGTTGATTTATTTGTATTTTCCAAGAAGTTTGTACTATCATATAATGCTCTCTACCTGTCAACATAAAAACATTCTACAAATTTGTTGAAAATTTCCACTAGGGCGTAAATAAATAAATAATCATGGTAAAATTTCAAAAAGCATAACGTTTCTAGAACTAGCTGCATTCTACCATACGGAGTGCACTTCCATAGAAAATACAATCTTATCGGTAGGTACTTTGAATAATAGATCTTTTACGGTATTTTGAATAGGTAAGGAGTCGAGGGCGACTTTAAATATTCATATAAAATAATAAAAAAAGTTCACGCAATGTTGTTGAAATGAGATCCCTGAGGCGTATGTGCGTAAAACCATGTATAACCGTGTTAAAAATGTGAATATCCGCAATATAATAATAATATTTTTTTTTTTTTTATTTAATACAAGTTTTTTTTACTATAATATTTAAGGTAATTGTTACAATATTTGCACAGTGTATTTCAAAATAAGCATATAAGCTGTTCCTCACCATAAAGAATAAGGTTCTTGTGTTTGGTGAGGGAATTTACGCTAAAATAATAAAATAGTGTTTAGTTAATACAGCGGAGAAAAATATAAGTAAAAGTAAAAATAAAAGTATTTGTGTAAAAAAAGTTATAGTAATAAATATTAGTACATCATGATACTATATTATTATAAGTTAATTCTGCCAGAAAATATACATATTTATGTACAACTCTGTAGACATCTTATTGGAATTACACAAAATAATAATCCACAACACTGGTTTTTTTTAAACCATCATAAAATATAATTTTACTGTTGAAATATAAATTACTGAGAGAATATTGACAATATTCATTGAATATGAAATTGAAAAAGACACAAAGAGCAGTCCATAATGGAGTGCTTATACCAACCCTGATGAATGGCAGTGAGGCATGGAACTGGCAGAGGAAGGATGAGAGTGGACTGAATGCCGTGGAAATGAGATCCCTAAAGCGTATGTGCGGTAAAACCATCTATGACCGTTTTGAAAGTGTGGATATCCGGAAATAATGCAAGATTGATGTGAGCGTAATAAATAGGATTAAGAAAGGAACTCTTAGATGGTTTGGGCATGTAGAGCGAATGAACGAAGAAAGGAGTGTGAAAATAATACATTATGCGAAAGTTAATAAATGAAGAAGTTGGGGACCCCCAAGGAAGACATGGCACGATCAAGTGAATCAAATACTTAAATCGGGCCATGTGAAGAGTCAGAATAACAGAAGAGTATGTATAAGACGATGTATAATTGTGAATGAAGCAAGGAGTGTTAGCCAAGACAGAGTTGTATGGCGGTCAGTCCTCTCTGCCTACCCCTGCGGTTAACTGCGTGACGGCTTGTTAGTAAGTTAGTTAAAGCATATTTACAACACGTTCCAGAGTTTTATATACTCTAAGTATCGCCCCGGTAAGAAGACCATTGAGAATCGAAAAGTTGCTTAGAATGGCTTTAACCGTGTTTGGTAACCAGATCTGAATAGCCAAGTTCTTTTTTAAACTTTTTCTTCTTTTTAGTTACTTTTACAAGCTTCTTTCCTTCCCCATTTCATTCCCCTCCCCACTACCTTCAGCCTCACAACACACCCCAATTGGGGATGCCATAGTTCCCTTGGCTCCAGACGGCTAGGAGCAGTTGAAATTCTTCTGCGGCGATCACTATAAAAAAAGATTTAAAAGATGCTCCAAGTGGTTTCACTTCAGTGGAACCCACGGACACCTCTTATCGACCGGCCGAAAGCAGCTGTCGACGCATGACGTATTGCTAGCCGAATACCTCTGCCCTAAAACACTGATTTATTGCTTTAAATCAATACAAAAACATTCCTATAAAGTTTGGTGAAGCCGACCAAGTAACTTCCTCGAGGTAAGATTGATTTTATTCAATTAAAATGGCTGCTAATTATGCAAAAACATGTTTTTGTTTGCCAAAAAATTGCCTAAAGTACACACAAACAAGTGTCACATTGCGTTGTCACAACTAGATATTCGGCTAATTTCGTCAATATTCGGCATGGGTCGACTGTCGAATGCGAGGGTCCCCTCTCCGCACCACATACCTCCCCCGAGCTAAATGGAACACGATTTCAAGTCTCGGTGTATATGGGTTGAATACTCTACTATATATACATCTATACAGTCTATACAGATGCATATTTTCTTAATATTATTATAGCTAGTAACATTTCTACTGCATTCAAACTTATATAGTTTTATATTTAAATATTATATTACTAAAAACTTTGACCGGTCGGTAGCTGAGTGGAAAAACGCGTCGGATTCCCTCCCGGGCGTTGCGGGTTCAATTCCTCTTCTGGCGAAGTCCTCCATCATTGCACAAGCAACATCTTCCGCTAATTATGACGGCAGTGGGAGGTTTTCAAAAATTGTCAGGTTGTTCGTAAACCTGGAATGTTTGTCTTTCTTTAAAAATAAAATTTAAATAATTACTGCCTACACCTAATACATATCTGCAATATTAATTTTATCTTTATTGAACTCGGTATTCACATAGACTTGTTCAGTCATGGTTCAATTTTGTATTGCTATCTAGGGACAAGGTAGAAGTCAATTCATGAAGGTTGAACAAATTAAAATATTGGCATATATTCTTTGTTTTTTTTATGTGAATATCGCACAAGACTTCGTTATTCAACTGTGTTATTTACAACTTATAGAAAGTTGTGAGGCTGGATGAGGTGAAGAGGGGAAGATAATGACTAGGAAGTAGCTGGCTATTCAGATCTGGTCACTAAACAAGGCTAAAGTCTATTTTATACGTAATAACCGAAGGATCAAAACAGACCCAATACTGTAGATGAGATTTAAAAGTGATTTAAAATTAATTTTAACGATTCTTATGTATCATACTGTCGCTGGAAAGGCAAAAGGGCTGCCATTTGGGGAAGTTTACACCAGAGCACTTTATTTTTTTGTTTGTTTTACAATAAAATTCATAAGTCTTCAGTACCTGGTTGGATTTTGGAAATAAAAGTTAACTCATTTGTCTCACTGAGTTACCTAAAGCAAAAGTCCCAAACTTGTTTCACTTGAGTCAAGCCTTCTCGCAAATGGTAAATATATTTTAGATAGCTGAAGGGTCACAAAAGTATTCAGAATCAAACAAGAGCCAGAGCATTCGATGCAGAAGAAAAAAACTGACCAAAACTGTATGTTTTACTATTTTTTTACCAGAGTTTCGCTCAAGCCCTTTTGCTTTTCCAGTGACGATATATAGTTTGCGTTTTTCACGTTTTTTATAAAAACGAATACATTTTCATTAAAATAAAAAAATTGTATCATTTTGATATTTTTTATCCTGGTCCGATTACATTCATTTGTACCTTAATTGGGGGTTAAGGTTAATATTTGATAGAAAAGGGAAATGAGCGTCTATGAAATATCTATTATGTTTTTTTTTGCAAACAAGGGGCTTAGGTTCAACCATCACCGGAGTCTAGGAGTTAAGCAACCTTGAAATTTTGAATCAGGGCGAGAATGAGAGTATCTAAAATTCTTCTTAAACATGGTGCAAAAACAGTATGTATTTTAAACTAAATTGTCATTTATTCAGTGAAATGAAAAAAAATAATCTCATTGTTCTCTTATTTTATATTGTGTTCTCCCTCTGTATGAATATGTAACCGCTCACTTTGGATTTTTTGTTGAGTTTAATTTTCTACCCTGATGATACTTAAACTAGGCGAAACCGGTCGGTCATAAAAATATTATATTAAAATCTGCGGTCTTACGCAAAGTTATTTTTTCAATTGATTAAATGGGTCAAACCACAATGTTATTGCTTTTTATGAGAATATAAAAAATAAAATTTAAATAAATAATATATGTCAGAAGCCAAGAAGCCAAGAAATAACATGGGTTTCTTGCATGTGACCTAGGTTCAGGGCCTCTACACAGCTTCCTCGATAAGCATAGTTTCCTTGGTAAAAGGTTTCCATCTGGAAATCCTGGAATTAAATTGAAAAGTTAATAAAAAACCGAAGCAAATAATTATTGGTTATTCCAAAATTCATTTTACGTTTTTACTCCAAGAATCAGTGCCCAGAAAAGATTTTACCCTTTTACGAGTGAATGCAATTTTCTGTTATCTATTTTTGTACCTGAGTATAAACCATATATTGAGAAAACGGGAATAGAGTTAAGTATATTATCTATTCAACTGGCTTAAATGTGCAATGTAGGGCGAAGGTATAAAAATATTATCATTTATATGCAGTGGCGGCTCGTACAGTGCTAAGATTGATGCTGTTGTAGCCGAGTGTTTTTTTTTTTTAATTTTGTTTAGAGATTTTTCAACAAGCCGTGCATTGCACCACCAAAACTGAAAAATCCTGAAAATCTTAATTGAAATTACGAAAAAAATAAGCATTAATTTCGAGTACAAAAACATCATTTAAACGTCGTATTTTTCAATCTTAACACTAGCACGATAAAAAGTCACGAGCCGCCACTGTATTGCTTGTATTTTTGGTGGAATTATGAACTTCGACCAAGCATCTGCTGTAATATAATGCTTTTCATATGTACGAGTACACATATCCAGAGTGGTAGATACTGAAACCATCACAATACTCGCCCTGGTGAAAGACCGCCATTCAGAATCGAAACATTTTTCAAATGCCTTCCTTCCTTCCTTCCTTCCTTCCCTTCCTTCCCCTTCCTTCCTTCCTTCCTTCCCCTTCCTTCCTTCCCTTCCTTCCTTCCTTCCTTCCCCTTCCTTCCTTCCTTCCCTTCCCTTCCCTTCCTTCCTTCCTTCCTTCCTTCCCCTTCCTTCCCCTTCCCCTTCCTTCCTTCCCCTTCCTTCCCCTTCCCCTTCCTTCCTTCCTTCCCCTTCCTTCCTTTCCCCTTCCTTCCTTCCCCTTCCCTTCCTTCCCCTTCCTTCCTTCCTTCCCTTCCCTTCCCCTTCCCCTTCCCTTCCCCTTCCCCTTCCCTTCCCCTTCCCCTTCCCTTCCCCTTCCCCTTCCCCTTCCCTTCCCCTTCCCTTCCCTTCCCCTTCCCCTTCCCCTTCCCCTTCTCCTTCCCCTTCCCCTTCCCCGTCCCCTTCCCATACAACGTCAACCCATGAAGACTTAAAACCGTGTTCCATTTAGCTCGGGGAGGTATGTGGTGCGGAGAGGGGACTCTCGCGTTCGACAGTCAACCGATGCTTACGAACCATTCAATCTAGCCAATATTAGCCGAAGTGGCAACGCAATGTGACAAAATGTATGAGATAGAATTTCGGTTCAAACTGAAAACTTACCTTTTCAGACTCTCATATCCTTAAATTCATTTAAAGAATCTCAACATAATCTGTCTCTCGACGAATCACCTTTAGATATACAAATTTTAACCAAATCCTGTACTGTAAGACAAATTCAAAAAGTCCATTTTTTTTTAATTTCGCTCCCATGCCCTAAGTCGGAAAATAAATAAATAATAATTTTAAGTTAATAAGTGTGTCTATATGATAGGACCTGCCAGGTAAGGATGTTGCTGTATATTTTCTTATTTAAACTAGGAATTAATATGTAATAATAGCAAATAAGATCTGTACAGCGCCCTTGAGGTGATTTTTCACAAAAACGGCGCTATACAAATCATCCAAATATTATTATTATTATACAGATTTTTAAATATCAAGAATAAGATTATCAATTATCTTTAAAATGCCCTGATGAATAAACTGTTTTGTTTAAACTAGTTAAAGCGCTTAATTAAAAAAAAGTGGTATAAACAAAGTTATCGTGTGATGAAAATAACTAATGTAACTACTTATAAATCATTTTCTTTGTGAGTGGGAACTTTTCAAATTCGGAACTGATTTTAAATGAAATTTTCAAATTTGAAAAATAATCTTTTCAAATCTCCACCCACCTAATAAAGTACCTAAATTTAGTGTATTTAGGCAGAAATTATTGTGAATTTGAAATGGGTGGATTAAAGCAACAAATATTTTTGCTTGGCAAATGAATATATTTGAAACACAATTTTTAATTTTTATGCGCTCGCGGGCACACTTTGAAAAGTTATTATGGGAAGTATAGAAAACCAAAAAGTCGATAATAGGGTTGTATCTCTGTGGATATTTGCATAATGGTTCGGGTTAGATGGGAAGGAGAAGGCAAGGGGATGGTTGGAAAGCGGGAAGATGAACCAATGGAGAAGCAAACTGTAAGCAAGGGAGGAACCAGGGGTGAATTCTTACGTGCAATATGTGCGGCGCACGCGGGCGGCCATACCAATGGGCGGTCACTTTATTTTGCCTCTCACTACCTTCAGGCCGCCACTTCATTGATCTTTATTATTATTTTCCATCAATTTTAAATAGCTCTGTTTATAGATTAAATTATCACAATGACTTATTAGTATTTTTCAATGAAAAGCGCTCTTAAAATGTATTTATATTTATGTGAATCTCAACTGCCCGCAGCTAGTGGGACTGTTGTATTCCTAATATGGGGTACGTTGTGAGGATGGAGGAGTGAGGAGGAAAATTGTAAAGAGAAAGTATAAGGTAAGGTTAGGTTAGAAGTATCTGGTCACAAAACACGGCTAAAGACTTTTTGAGCAACTTTTCGATTCTGAACCGTTTTGTCTCACCAGGGCGATACTGCACAAGCACATAAACACTCTCTACCCTGCCATATTCGCATAAACATATGAATGAAATTATCGCAAAAAGTGTATCTAAGCTTTAAAAAGTACACGCGAAGTATAGGTAATCGCACCGCCGCGAGCGCCTCACCGACTGTCCTACTATAACGCGTCAAAAGCAGTAACTAAATATGCCCAAAAGCCGCCAAGGTCAGAGTGGATTATTCAATGTTCACTAGACTACACTGAATATGTATCCATTTACGCTGTGAGCTGTGTGCGCGTACATGGGCTCGTTTGTGTTAGTGTAAAGATACTAACACAAACAAGGGTTAGTGTCTAAGGCAGTGCTTTTACAGAACAAATTCAATAGCAATCAGTGCCATCTGTCGGTACCTATCTCGATTATCAATTTATTAATTTTTATTTTTTTATCATTTTACTCGAACATACATTTTTTATTAGTTGGTAAATTACCCATCCCACTAGGCATTAGCCTGTGTTGGGATGGCAATTTACAAGAGTGAATTTTTTAGCTACATAGTAACATGTTAATATCGAAAATATAGTACATATATAATAAAAATAAAATAAGTAAATGACAAATTTGAAATAGAATCTACATATTAAGAACTAATTTAATTTGGTTTTTAAGGTGAGTAATGATATCGCTTTTAAAGGAGCTTTTGGTTTGTATGTTTCTGATGGTGCTGGGCAGAGAATTGAATTGCTTAGTGGCGTTGTACATAAAACTTTTTTGTAAAATTAAAAATGATTTGCTATTTTTCCTACTACTTACCCTGATCAAAAAGTCTGTGCAAAACCACTGTGTTTCGCTATCAGGTACACTATCAAAGCGTTATTTTCTTTATATGGTAGACACACTTTCTAGTTACTCCATAAAATTAATAACTCCGAGCTGTAGTTTTTTTGCACCCTGGAAAATTTAGTCCTTACGGCGGCCCTAGGAAGCAAGGGTAGCGACGGAGACGGAAGGCAGCAGGAGGAGGAAGGAAGGCAGGGAGAGGAAAAGAGGAAGGGCCTCCGGGCTGAGATAATTGGCCAACTTCAAGTTGGTCGGCTCTCGCAATAATACGCTGAAAGGATGGCCTTTGAAATCATTGTCACAATGCTTATTTGCCGGTTTTGAAAATTTTACAGGAAATTAGCCGAGTTATTGAAATTATTATACGTTTTGAAAATGTTAGCCAAATTAATTAAGGAACAAGTATTTTTATAGGATTCCATTGAAAACATGCTTTTTATTATAATTTAAAATGAAGCATGGTCGTATACACGGAAAAGATTTTTTAAGCATCTTGCTCAATATTGACATTTAATATTGATAATCAAATCATATGTTTTTTAATCAATATAGCTTTTTGTTTCATTGTAATTTTGATTATTGAAAGTAAATGAAAATAGAAAAAGGCACTTTTTTCGTATTCTTTGAAGAATTTTGATATTATTTCGACAATCGAAACCATTTATCACATGCAAAAGGGCTTTTTTTGATTAAATATGCAGTTGTGATCAGTTTTTTTTTCTGCATCGAATGCTCTGACTTTCGTTTAAATCTGAAGATTTATGTGGCCCTTCAGCCATCTAATATATAGTTACCATTTGGGAGAAGGCTTTTCTAAAAGCGACATAAAAGAAAATGATTGGCAAATGCATAGCGTAATTTCTATAATTTCTACGGGTATTTTTTTAAAAGAAAGATATAAACTTCCAGGTTACAAATAACTTGACAATATTTGAAAATGGAGGAATTAGCTAGCAGAGGAATTGAACCCACGACGCCCGGATGGGAATCCGACGCGTATGTCCACTCAGTTACTAACCGGTCAAAAACAGATAAAACAAATATTTATAATTTTATCTTCAACGATTTTCATAACCATTGTAAAAAAAGCTGTATTTAATTTTTATTTTTTATGTGGATACCGAATTCCCGATCGTGCGGAGCCAGTGGGACTACAGCCTCCCCAATCGGGGTATAATGTGAGGCTGACGAGAGTAGGGAAAGAGAACTGTTTTAAGATATATTTTTTTTATGGCAAATACCGCATAAAAGCTGATTCACACCAACGTCCGGATCCGCTCAGTGCCGATATTGTTCCGCATGAGAGCTTATTGATATGGTATGAATATCGATCAAGGAGTATGTGCCAAGACAAAGTTGTGTGGCAGTATATTCTTCTACCCACCCTTGTGATATTTAACTACTAAGTTAGTAAAATAATTATTTTGAATTGTAAAAATACTAAAATCGCAGATTTTTTTTTTCCAAAACCATTACTAATTATTAATTATTAAAAATATTATTTAGTGATAAAAAAATGGTTTAAAAAAAAATCTGCGTTGTAAGTATTTTTACACTTCAAAATAATTATTTAACTAAATAAGTAGTTAAATATCACAAGAGTGGGCAGAAGGATATACTGCCACACAACTTTGTCTTGGCACATACTCCTTGATTGATATTCATACCATATCAATAAGCTCTCTTGCGGAACAATATCGGCACTGAGCGGATCCGGACGTTGGTGTGAATCAGCCTTAAGAGTTCCCTCTGCTCCCAACCGTCTAGAGCCAGTGAGACTATAGCATCCCTAATCAGGGTATGTTATAAGGCTGAAGGTAGTGAAGAGAGAAAGGAGATGAGGAAGAGAAAGGTTGGATAGTAACTGAATATTTAACTCTGGTAACCAAACACGACTGAAGCCATTTCAAGCAACGTTTAATTTCTGAATGGTGGTCTTTCACCAGGGCGAAGCTGAGAACTCTGGAACGTGCCGCAAATATTCTATAAAATATTTTAAATTGATTACGTGTGAAATAATACAAGCGCACGCCGGGATTCTAACCCGCTATCTCTAGATTAGTAGACGAGGATCTTAACCGCTCGACCACAGAGGTCGTCGTGATCGCACGAGAAGAAGAATGGGCAAGTTGTCTGTGCGCATGACAGATCAAAACGACTGATCGTCTTTCCAGGCAGTTTGAGCGAATCACAAATCAAAATTTCCCATTCAAAGTCAACGATGAAATCAAACATTCCCCATTCTACGGCGGTACTTGTCCATTGTGCTCCCACCCGCTCGCCGGGGGGTGGGTGCCTACTTTGTACATTTCAATCTAGAATGATTAGTTTTTTTCCTCTTCCCCCAGTCATCCCCGTGAATGGGACCCAGGCAGGACGAACATGCAGGGCCCTTTGTGACGAAATGATTATTTAATGACCCCACATCGTATATGCTTACCCCTCCCCGAAGGAAAATAAACGGATAATGCTTCAGACGTCGTAATAAAAATGTTGTGACTGCACGGTTTGTAGGCGGGGGGTACTTTGCTGCAGCTATGTAACTTTGACCTAGAGAATATATATTTTCATTTATATATATATTATTTTTTACATTAAATCCATTCAGTATTACCTAAAGGAAATTTTAATTTTTGGGTTTCTTAATTTTATTTACACAATAATAATTATTATTATTTTATTTTATTTAAACAATAATTTTATTATTATTTTATTTTTTTTAAACAATTTTTAGTTAAAAGCTCTGCGAAAACGTCTGTATGATAGTGCCAGTTTGATAATGCCCTCAGAAGGCGAAACAGCTGTCACGCATAAAAATAATTACATCGCAGAGCTTTTAACTAAAAATTGTTTAAAAAAAAATTAATATAATAATTATTATTGTTTAAATAAAATTAAAAAACCTAAAAATTAAAATGGAGTTCTACAAAATAAACTTTAAAACCATACACCTATAGGAAATAATTTTCCCCTAGGGCCTATGTCATCTTTGAAGATGCTGTGTGGAGGGTATTCTTAAAGAAAGAAATGAACCTGTAAATCATTTCACAAAAACCGTTTATTTTGTAGAACTCCATATTAATTTTTAGGTTTTTTAATTTCATTAAAACAATAATAATTATTATTTTTAAATTTAAAAAAAAAAAACAATTTTTAGTCAAAAGCTCTGCGATGTAATTATTTTTACGCGTGACAGCTGTTTCGCCTTCTGAGAGCATTATCAAACTGTTTGATAATGCCCTCAGAAGGCGAAACAGCTGTCACGCGTAAAAATAGTTACATCGCAGAGTTTTTAACTAAAAATTATTTTAAAAAAAATTTAAAATAATAATAATTATTGTTTAAATAAAATTTAAAAAACCAAAAAAAGAAAATAATAGTAATAATTGATAAAAGTATTTTTCAGGAACGCCGTGCGACCATCTTTTAAAAAAAACAGTATTTTCAGATTTCCAAAATTTATTATGAATTTGTTCATTTCCAAAAGTTTCGCCATGTTCCTTTATTTCTAATTTTATCCTTAAACATCAAAAAATGACAGAAAAAAAAACCAAAAAATAACAATAATTCTCGAAATATGTTTAATTTATCTATAGTTTACTCACCCTAGCAGAAAACATAGCTAAAGGTTTTATCAACAATGTCGGTAGTTTGCCACCGTTCCCGACCCTGACTGCAGATTGCCAACAAACAAACGACAATATGCATCGACCAAATTAAGCATTTTTAGTTGATGTGAGCTCGTTGGCGATCTGAAGTCACGCTCGGGACCGACGCCAAATTACCGACACTGTCGATAAAATCTTTATCGATGTTTTGTGCTATCCCGCTATTATACGGACAGCCAATCAAAATTCAGACGATAATACTTTTATTTTCGGAGAAATATTCCATCGGGTATTAGAAAAAAAAATCAATTGAATATTCGTAAATTAAAAAAAAAAACACATCTTTTTATTTTCAAAATAACAAGTTTCTGTAAAATTAAAGACTTCAACAAAAACATGCACAGTTTAAAATAATAATGTAAAAAAAAATGCCAAGCAGCATTAAAAACATTTTTTTTTAAATTTAAAACCTCATTCAACTAATAGAAAGGTTACCCCATTCTACAAAGGTTACAGGATTTAATACTAATAGGGCGGCACTTGACAATGGAGTGGCTCCCGATGGCTTATCTTCCCCCTTCTCCCCGCACTACTTCTAGTATCCCCCTTTTTGCTAGGTCACAATCGATTACACGCACAATAGTCGAGAGGTTAAATCCAAATGGATGGAACGAATCAGCAGATCTGAAAGTTCGTCAATGGAGCTCCAATCAATGAAATTATTGAATGAATATGTTAATAACATCAAAATAAATAAATAGAAAAACATAGATAAAATAATTCCTATGCCACAGAGACTTGAACCGGGATCTTTCAATGCTTGAAGTAACAATATGTGGAGAGATAGCTAATTTGTTTTACCCAACCCATCCGAAATTGTAATAAATCACTTTATCCGAGTTTTTACATCGTACACCATGAGAGAGAAAGAGACAACAAATTTCTTGGACCGCTTCTATATACTGTCGCAATGATCTTAAGCTGGCTATCTTCGCTGGTTAACGGCGGGACTCCGCCCACATTTTTTATTTTGCCACTAAACTTGACACAACTAAACGGTTTTTTAGGTTAGATGCTATATTTTTGTTGATAAAAATACTGTGAAAAATTGGCAATACGAATACACAAAAACATTATGTCGATATGTGATATGAATGGATGTATAAATACCGTAGCCTTAGTCTTAGCCACGCCCATTTTCGCCGAGTCATGTTAAAATCATCAAAAACAAGTCCAAAACTGACTTCACTGTCTTGGCTTGGGCTACCTCTAGTATACTCTAAGTTTCAATGTCCTTAAACGGTCGTGTTAACCAATTACTATACGTTACCCCTTGTCAATTTGTGTTTATTTATTTATTTTATTGGTTGCCTGACATGTTTCACTAACGGTTGTATACTTGAAGTAACAATATATGGAGAGAGAGCTAATTCTTTTTACCGAACCTATACAAATTTGGGATAAATCACTTTCTCCGGGTTTTTACGTCGTACACCATGAGAAAGAAAGAGACAACAAAATCTCCCAAATTATCACACCGCTTTAAAGTATAGATAGAATGTGCTTCGTGTCCCGCGTCTCCGTTGACTCCGCCCACACGTTTCGATACGCGAAATAAATTAACGTAACTCAACGGTTTATTAGGTTACATGCTATATTTTTGCTTATAACAATACTGTGAAAAAGTGGTTATACGAATAAACAAATACATTATGTCGACATGTGCTTTGATTGGATGTATAAATACCCTAGCCCTAGTCCTAGCCACGCCCAAGTCTAGCCGAGTCCGGCAAACCTCATAAAAACTGACAAATGCAGCGCTCTCTCTTGTATATTATTTCTCTGTGGTTGTATGGGATACTTTTTATGAGACTATGGCATCAGAGAAATAAAAATTATTGGCGCACTCCGGGTTGGAACCCGCGACCTTTGGATTCGTAGTCAAGCGTCTTACCACTCGACCATGGAGACCGTCAAAATATACTTTGGGACTTTTCGCAGCTGCCTGGAGCCAGTAGGATTAATGACGGGAGGAGGGGAATGAATGGGAGTAGGAGATATTTGGGAAGTACCTGGCTATCTAAATGTAGTCACTAAATATAGCCTTAATCATTTCAAGCAACAATTCGAGTGGCCCTTTCCCTCTTTACAGAGAGTGCCTTCAACTCTGGTACGAGTAAGTTAATATTTATAAATACTTGGTTGAAAAAAAAAATTGTGCCCACGCATAATTTGAACCGTGAACTCTGGATACAGAGCCAAAGAGCTTACGGCTCTGCCACGGAGGTTGTCAAAGCGTAAAAACAAACAAACAAAAAAGTCCCATACAATATTCCCTTTGCTCGTTTCATATTCAAATCACATTTGCATTTGAATTCAAATATCGTATTCCATTTCCACCATCTTGGATTTTTAAAAAAGAAAACGTAACTGCTTGACAACAATAACGACACAAGTTGAAAATTGAGATTGAGATTCCTGTCCCGATTAAAAGTAACCGGTTCCAGCCGGCCACTGGAACCGTCGATATTATTTCTCCAAGGAACCGGTTTCAATTTTTCGCAAATGAAAATCGATATCATTTGTCCGAGGAACCGGTTCCTCTTTTGGGCACAATAGGTTTTTTTTTCACCACTCTGAAATAAATCATTTATTATTACGTATGAATTTGAATGAAGCAAGGGGTATGTGCTCATCAGTCTTGTGGCAATCCTTCCCTGCGTGGAAATGGCGTGATGGTTTGTTGGTTAATTTTGGTCCAATCGTCAATGCAGGTCACAAAACAAATTATTCCGACATATGTTATGATTCCACTGCGTCAGCAATATTGTCACATGTCAAATAATAATAAACACCTTATGATTTTCCGTCCAATGGAGGGGAAGCTCGCCTCCCATTGGTCCGTTGAAATGCCGCAACGTGATTGGCGCTATCGGCCGGAGATTGCTTTATTCAATATACGGCCAAATGTAATTTTCCGCATTTTCTTTGATGTTTGGCTCAGATACTTTTCCAATTTGGGTCATTTGCATATTACCCAGGGCCGGACTGACACTTAAATATAAATATTTAGCATTTTATTATTATGTATACACATATTAAATGTTTTTGTAGAGTGCAATTACTTTGCGGTTTGAGATATTTAATGAAAATTAAGTAATCACTTTGTATAAGACCAAAGATTTTATTTTAATTTTTATGACCGTCCGGTTTCGCTTAGCCCAAGCATAGAGAGAGAGCCAAATATTTTTACCCAACCCATACAAATTTACGATAAATCACTTTCTCTAGGTTTTTACGCTGTAAACAGTGAGAAAGAAAGAGATAAGAAAAGTTGTAAAATAATGTCGCAGTTCTTTTAAGTATGTAAGCATGATTCCGTTTTTTTTTACGTGAATACCCCACAAGAGTCTCAACTGGCATCCGTAAGACTATGGCATCCCTAATAGGGGTATGTTGTGAGGCTGAAAGTAGTGGGAAGGGGAAGGTTAGGTAGTACCTGGCTATTCAGATATGGTCACCAAACACGGCTACAGCCATTTCAAGCAACGTTTCAATTCTGAATGGTGATCTTTCACCAGGGCGATACTTAGAGTATCTACCACTACCGTCCCCCATGTCTCCAGCGACTTCGTCCACTACGTTTACGTTTATACGGCATGGCTTAACTCTTTTTGAAGTTATATCCTATATTTTTGTTTATAACAATACTATGAAAAAGTGGTTATACAAATAAACAAAGCATTATGTTGACATGCGTTATGAATGAATGTAAAAAGGTTTGTCCAATAATATGGTAATGGCTTCGACACAAACGTGACTAATACGAGAACAGTCTGCAGGTTGAACAGCGCCCCGACGATAGACAACTTCCGATATTTGATAAAATTAAGAGGAGGTAAGAAAATTATTCAAAATAATTGCTTAGTAAAAGCTATCAATTTTTTTGTATAAAATTAATTTGCCGATTCCTCCCTGCCCATACATAAAAATATAACATTTTTGAAATTGAATTTCGAACACACACCTTTCTGTGTTGTATCCCGCCTTGCGGAAATAACAGTTTCCCGTCACGTCGGAAGCGGAAACGGTATTACCGGGTTTGGGGTGTCATGGCGGCTGTCGTGGCGGGTGGCAGCTTCCGGTTAGATGTCCCTCCCGCCCGAGGAAGAAATCGTTATCTACCTGCGTTATTCCAATTTCGCACCTGATTAGACAAGAAAAAGTAAGATTATTTTCCTGGTAGGAATTCAAATGAACCTTGTTAAAAGTACACTCTTTAAAGTTAGTATTGTGTAAATAATAAATCGATACTTTTAAGAAGTGCAAAGGGTGATACAAATGTTGTAGTTGGAATTTCGATTTGTTACACATAAAAAAAACGTTTAAGATAAAAACATAAAATTTAGAATTTGTGAATTTTTTCCCGCGGGGTATTTAAAATTCTTTCCCTGTGCAATTCATCGTGTATATATTTTCTTTCTTGTGTTATTTTCGTTGTGTAATTATATCTCGTGTATTTTCATATTTTTTCTTGTTAACTCAAGCCATGGTCTTAAAATTTTTGGTAGCAGTCTAAATGATTTTTGTCATTCTTTACGACTCTACCAAAACTTTGACTAGACCATGGCTTGAATGTTCTCTCTTATGTTTATTTTGCCCTATTATTGTCATCGCTTCATTTATTTTAATGTATATGCTATTACTTCTCTGTTGCTCTCTTTCTATTTCGTGTTTTAGATGTATTTTTTGTAATTGGACTTTGGTCCGTTAATTTATAAATAAATTCATGATACCAAATAAAACCGATTAAAAATACATCACCCGATTGCGCCTGCACAGGACCCGCTCTGACCATGAGCTTTTCCAGGTTAGAGTTCTTATTTTGTCGAGCAACGTATCTTAAGATATGTTGTAGGCAGACACTTAATAGAAATGTCTAGAGGCAGTGAGGCTTGAGCATCCCCAATTGGAGTATGTTGTGAGGCTGAAAGTAGCGGGGAGGGAAAGGAGATGGGGAAGAGGAAGGTTGGGGAGTGCCTGGCTATTTAGATCTGATCACCAAACACGGCTAAAGCCATTTCAAGTAACGTTTCTATTCTGAATGGTGGTCTTTCACAATGGCGATACTTAGTGTACGAGTATCTACCACTCTGGAACGTGCCGCAAATATACTATATATTAATTTATATGTTGTGACATAAGTTAATTTTAAATATTTTTATTGGCAATCACCGGATTTGAATCCGTGACCTGCGGCTGTTCACGGAATTCTGAGCATTTTTCTCCAGCACAAAATGCTGCCTATCACTTGGAGTTAGAATATATATGGGGAGAGAGCTAGATATATTTACCCAACCTATACAAATTTTCGATAAATCACTTTCTCCGGGTTTTTACGTCGTATACCGCGAGAGAGAAAGAGACAAGAAAAATCATCACATTATGTTGCAGCATTTCTAAGTATGTAATAATGTTCTCCGTCCGCGCTAACTTCACATCATCGAGTTATATAATTACGTTAACGGATTTTGAGGTTATTTCCCATATTTGCGCTGATTAAAACACTTGCAGTGTTTTTACAAATAAATCAAACATGATGGTGATATACTCGTATACTATGCGCGAATTAAACAATTCAAATAAGACCAAACAAAGATTATAAAACATCACTTTACAAAGGTATTTCAACATTTTTAAATATTTTTGATTGAATTTTAGAATTTTCACATTTTTAATGGTATAAAGACATAAAATCAATAAAAGGCTTCCATCATCATTTAGGCAAACTTTCTGTTATTAGTGTTTGTGTGATATTTGGACTTTATAAATAATTTTATTGATGTATTGATATTGTTTAATGTGTTTAAACATTTTTACTAAAAATGTACGAATTCCATGTGGGCGGTAACTTTTGGCTATCCAACATCCTTTAACATATATTTGTCTCTTTCTATCGAGTCAGTATAAAGTCAATCGAACTGACTACACTGTTTCGCAAAGGTTTTCAAAAATTTTAATCCTTTTCTCAGCATTTTTCAATTCATCTCTAAAATGTTCAAATTAGTATTTGTAGCTATCGCTTCTGTTAGACATTTCTTCAATCTTCAATTCCCCGCAAAATTAAATTATTTTCCGCATCATTATACATAATTTTTGGTACAATACCACACTGTCCAATAGCCCAACACAAAATTCTCGACTGAGTGGTTTTTGATAGTTGTCTAATGGGTAATGGATTGACACCAAATAAATCTCCTCCGCACTAGAGGAAGACAGTTTTAATTGAAACCTGCGGACCATTAAATGAACTAACCATCGGTTACGAGAACACCCCTTAAAGTTAATACAGGGTAACTAAAAAATAGCCCGGAACTAATATATAATATATGCTAATAATTGTTTTTTTTTTAAACATGTTTGAGCGTATTAAATATGTGGATATCTGGAAAGAATGGGAGACTGATGTGAGCGTAATGAATGGGATCAAGAAAGGAACGCTTAGATAGTTTGGGCATGTAAAGCGAATGAACGAAGAAAGAAGTGTGAAAAGAATGTGTGATGCGAAAGTGAATGAAAGAAGAAGTCAAGGACGCCCGAGAAAGACATGACACGATGTCAATTAAATCAAATACTTGAATCGGGTTATGTGAAGAGTCAGAATAACAGAAAAGTACATACTGAGACGATGTATGAATGTTAATGAAGCAAGGAGTGTGTGCCAAGACCGAGTTATATGGCAGTCCGTCCTATCTGCCTATCCCTGCGGAAAAACGGATGGTTAGGTAGTTTTTTTTTTACTAATATATTTTTATTTTTAATTGTAATGTTCATCATTTGACGGGCTCCATGGTCGAGTGGTAAGACGCTCGACTACGAATTCAAAGGTCGCGGGTGCAAATCCGGCGTGCGCAGTCATACCACATTCAATTCATATAAAATAATATAAAGTATATTTGCGGCACGTTCCAGAGTGGTGGATACTCCAAGTATCGCCCTGGTGAAAGACCACCATTCAGAATTGAAAATTTGTTTGAAATTACTTAACCCGTGTTTGGTGACCAGATCTGAATAGCCGGGTATTTCCCAACCTTCCTCTTCCCCATCTCCTTACCCTTTTCACTACCTTCAGCCTCACAACATACCCTGATTGGTAATGCCATAGTCCCACTGGCTCTAGACGGTTGGGAGCAGTTGGGACTCTTGTGCGGTATTCACTATAAAAATAAATGACGATTTTGATTACCTCCGTGTCAGAGCAGTTAGCCCCTCAACTCTCAACCTCATAGCTTTGGGTTCAAATTCTGGCGTATGTAAATAAAAATAGTTGTTCTCCTTCCCTTCCCTTACTTTTTATAGCCTGTGAAACTGCACATAAGGAACTGTGTTTCGCTACTCAACAGCTAGCTATATTCTAACCTTCCTCTTTCCTCTCCCTCATCTTTCTTAAATGCTATGTTTAGTGACCGAATCTGAAGAACTAGGTACATTCCCTTTCTTTTTTTCTTTTTTTTACGTGAATACCGCACAAGAGTCTCAACTGCTCCCAACCGTCTAGAGCCAGTGAGACTATGGCATCCCCAATTGGAGTATTTTGAGTGGCCGAAGGTACTGGGGAGGGGAAGGAGATGAAGAAGGGGAAGGTTGTGAAGTACCTGGCTATTCAGATCTGGTCACATAATACGGCTAAAGCCATTTCAAGCAACGTTTCAATTCTGAGTGGTGGTCTTTCACCAGGGCGATACTTAGAGTATCTACCACTCTGGAACGTGCCGTAAATACACTATACAATATTTGATATCAATTAAATATGTTATGACACACATTAATTAAATTAAATTTATTTGCGCACGCCGGGTTCGAACCCGCGACATCTGGATTCGTAGTCGAGCGTCTTACCACTCGACCATGCAGGCTGTCAATCATACTCTATTAATTCTCTTTTACCTCTCCTACTTCCTTCATATTGTAGAAACTAAAAAGAACAATGGTTATGACCGATTTAGTTTTTAATGTTTGGCTTTTTTCTGTTTCGTATTAGTGTTTTAGATTATTAATTTTATTTAAATATTTAATAATAATTAAGCATTAACGCTTTAAAGTTAATTCCAACTTTAAGACATTATTATTTTCGTTTCATTATTTGAATGTTGAGTGACATTTAGACCACCGTGTACCTCAGACATAATGGCCCGACATATGGCGAGTAATATTTGATATCAAATCCCTTAGAGTTGAAGGGACAATCACCCTTTGTATTGCTATTGGGAGCACCCATTATCCAGACCCAGTCCATCTCACTTTCTCTCTCCATTGAGCCTGGCTTTTTAATGCTCGATTGTTATTGCTCTCGCCCTTTGTCGAACATTATTTTGTAATATATTACTACGCCAATAGTGGGTGAGATGGGGTTAGGATGACTCAATCAAATGTAAAAAAAAACAGACAATTGCTGGCCATTTGGTCATTTAGACCTTCTGTGGAGCAGATCCCTGAGGCGTATGTTAATAATAATAATAATATTTGGATGATTTGTATAGCGCCGTTTTTGTGAAAAATCACCTCAAGGGCGCTGTAAAGATCTTATTTGCTATTATTACATATTAATTCCTAGTTTAAATAAGAAAATATACAGTAACATACTTACCTGGTAGGTCCTATCAGATAGACACACTTATTGACTTAAAATTATAATTTTTTTTCCGACTTAGGGCATGGGAGCGAAATTTAAAAAAAATGGACTTTTTGAATTTGTCTTACAGTACAGGATTTGGTTAAAATTTGTATATCTAAAGGTGATTCGTCGAGAGACAGATTATGTTGAGATTCTTTTAATGAATTCAAGGATATGAGAGTCTGAAAAGGTAAGTTTACAGTTTGGACCGAAATTCTGTTGGGCTCGTTATACATCTTAGTTCCGGAGGGAGTTTATTCCAAGCCTTCGGCCCCGATACTCCTGCAGCGCGATCTCCAAACTTAGTATTTGGGTTGCGTTTGGGTTCTATCAGCCTTCCGATAGCCGATGACGTTGCTGATCTAAGAGTCGAGTCGTTGGGTAAAATCATGCAAGGCCTACTACAAATTTGAATATCCGACAATACATTTTTTTCACAGGAGTTAGTATGACACAAATAAACTGAAAAACAGTTGATGGCCATTTGATCAATTGGTCATTTAGACCTACTATAGATCTCTGAGGGGTGTGTGTGTTAAAACCATGTACGTACTATCGTATTAAGAACGTGAATAGTGTATTTATATAATAAACGCTCGAGGGTCCCAACTGTTCAGAGTCACGTAAGCTGTGAGGGGTAAATAGATGGGAAGGATGAAGGTTGGTTAGTAAGTACCTGGTTATTCAGCTTTGCTGCATAGATATCTATAAGTAATTCATTCAAACGCTTACACAAGCTCCACAATAATACATTTCATATATTTTACTATTAATGTTATGTAGAGCGGTAGATACTCTCAGTATCGCCCTGGTAAAATACTACCATTCAGGAGTGTAACAATGCTTGTGATGGCTTTAGCTGTGTTTGGTGACTCGATCTGAATAGCCAGGTATTTCCCAACCCTCCTCTTCCCCATTTCCTTCCCCTTCACTTCCACTGGCTATAGACAGTTGGGAGCTGTCGGGACGATTTTTTTTTTAAATCTGAAAAGCCAGTTATACTGTCAACGTTCGTATTGCGCATATTTTTTCCTTCCTCGCTCCATTCAAACACATGACATACCCCAACTGGGGATGCCATAGTCCCACTGGCTCCAGATATTTAGGACTCTTTTGCGGTATTCACAAAAATATAAATAATGTTTTCTAAATAAATCGTGAATAAGTGATTTAAAAATGTGTTTTCGAGTTTCTTATAATTAGTTTTATCCCCTCCCTGAGTGAAAAGGTAATCAAAAATGTTAAGTTCATAAATAAACATTTCGTAGAGGTCGCTCCTTCCGTCGTGGGGAGGGGGGTGGCGCGGGGAGCGGTCCCCAGATATGTCCATTAGTGGTGTCACCTCCCCAGAGGGTAGGGCGAGCGCCCCGGTTATAATTTTGCGGTACATTTGGTTTGGAGGGGAATTACGGTAGATCCTGGAGGATGTTTGATGTAGCAATAATGATAGGTACCTGGTACTTAGATACATGTATAAGGTACCTGTTTTATCACATGTCATTTCAATGTTGTGAAGTTTGAGGATAGAGCTTTAATGGTAGATTCACACCAACGTCCAGATCCGCTCAGTGACGATATTGTTCCGCATGAGAGCTTATTGATATGGTATGAATATCAATCAAGGAGTATGTGCCAAGACAAAGTTGTGTGGCAGTATATTCTTCTGCCCACCCTTGTGATATTTAACTACTTAGTTGGTTAAATAATTATTTTGAAGTGTAAAAATACTTACATCGCAGATTAATTTTTTATCATTAAATAATATTTTTAACAATTAATAATTAATAAAAATATTATTTAGTGATAAAAAAATGGTTTTTAATTTTAAAAAATCTGCGATGTAAGTATTTTTACACTTCAAAATAATTATTTAACTAACTAAGTAGTTAAATATCACAAAGGTGGGCAGAAGGATATAATGCCACACAACTTATGCTTAATACTTATAACTAGTGACTTACAACTAACATATTAAAATTAGCACATATTTATAATGATTGTTGCTCGTGCTGTCGGACCGAGCGTAGAAAAAAAAATGGAGGAAGTAGTATTTAACTATGTATATAAACCATATATAGCACTCGGACTGAGTGATCAAAACTCTAGTTAAGAAAATTGACGTTATTGTGGGTATGATAATTTGAAAAGATGAGTCTTTAGAATTCAGCTGAGCTGTCAATCTTTCGCAAATACGAATGGAGGTTATTCCAAGCTGCGGGGCCTACTACGGCAAAAGCTCGGTCTCCGAAATCGGTGTTGGGATTGCGTTTAGGTACTGTGAGTCTACCCATGGCCGTTGAAGATGCTGATCGAAGAGTTACTTGTCTCAAAATTACGAATAATAAATTTCAAAAAACTTAACAAGTGGGAATGACCAATGAGGTAGGGTAGCTACCTAATCACAAACCTTTAATCTAAATTCACGATCATCTATCGTCTATTACTGTCTATCTACAACTCCCCAATTATTTGGTCCTTGGTCCTGCACCCCCGTCATCCATTCCATTAGGCCCTTATCTTATCACCTCGACGGTGGGGGGTGGGATGGAGCATGTGGCACTCAGAGAGCGCGTCTTCAGGGATTTAGCAAAATTATCACAAGCCCTACCCTTGGGTGAATTGGCGAGGGATCACTGGGCATTGTGCTTTTGCAATATTTTAGGATAAATATTAGGTACTTACATACTACACCCTACGAGAATATATTAATTGAAGCTCTATGTTTAGTATATTCATCTTAGCTATAAAGCAGAAATCTTTTTTGTTATAACCACTTTTTCTCCCTTCTCCTCCCCCCACCCATGTAGGGTTTTGGAGTATCCTATACTTGGAAGATATGGAGAGGCACCTTTGCGAAACAGAGTAGTTAGAATTGTGGACTTTATACTGACTAGATAGAAAGAAACAAAAATATTTTGAAAGATGTTGGATAGCGAATTAGTTACCGCCCACATGGAATTCGGACATTTTTAATAAACATATTTGAACACATCAAACAAAACAATATCAATACACCATTAAAATGATTTATTAAGTCAAAATATCACACATACACTTATAACAGAAGGCTTTCCTAAATAATAATGGAAGTTTTTAAGATTATTTTGTAACTTTTTATCATTAAGAATGTGAAAATTCTAAAGATCGGTCAAACATATTTAAAACTGTTACAATACCTCAAAAAAGTGCTGTTTTACAATATTTGTTTGGTCTTATTTGAACATTCACGCATAGCACATATCACCATCATGTTTAATTTATTTGTAAAACCACTGCAAGTTTTTTAATCAACAAAAATATAGGAAATAACCTCAAAATCCGTTGACGTAAGTAATGCGACTCAATGATGTGAAAATATCCTTACATACTTAGAAGTGCTCCGATGTATATGAAGACTTTTCTTGTCTCTTTCCCTCTCATGGTATACGACGTAAAAACCCGGAGAAAGTGATATATTGCAAATTTGTAAAGGTTGGGTAAATATTTACTTATATCGTTACTCCAAGGTCCTGTAGGACCCGGGCATTCAACATTATCTTTTCGGGAGTTTTTATTCATTAAAACCTGTTGTCCGCATATTTAAATGAATCTTAATCGCTTAACAATAAAATAAAAAAAATCAATAGAGATAGTTTGCATTACATTAAGTTCGGCACAAGTCGAGTAATAAATATTTTAGTTTGCTTACGTCAGTATGGCTGCAAAAAATCGATTTTCAAAGTGATATTACTGTTTTTATTTACATAAAAATCTTAAGTAATTTTATTTTTATTTGGAAGGAAATGTATTCAGTCACACTTAAATACAATAAAACAACGAAAAATTTCACATTTCTTAAACAAACTTTATTTAGTGGCATGAAGGAGAAAAAACCAATTCTCCGAATATAAATAGCTATTCCAGAAAAATCTCTTATGTCATTTACATACAATTTGATAAAAACACAAAGACATTATCTGAAAAGATAACATAATTGACAAAAATATAATTTTGTACAACACAAGTGGGTTAATACGAAATTACAGTCAGATTTTCCAGTTTATATTTCCTCCCTCTTACAAAATGTGTCTCTTCAAGACCCAGGCTCATTTCTTCACTTCCTTCAAAAGATCTACACACAGCATCCCCAAAAATTAAATAGGAAGTAATTAAATTAATTTCCCTCAAGGGCTCTAGTCTGGAGTTAATTTAAAAATAAAACTAATTTACAATCGACCTAATTTTGTCTGTTTAGAAATTCAAACTATCCACTTCCCCTTCGCGAAAATATCTGTTCTTATTCCACAGTGCGAAGGGCATGCACTCGTATATCATACCATGAAACAATGTTAAATGGAGCACTGTGTTGGTACGGGGTTATTCTGTTGCCATGTTATGGGGGTCATCATTTAAACGTCAACTTAATAGGTTTATCAAATCTGTCATGTTTTGAGGCTGACAAAAGCGACTTGGCGTATTTATTTAAATCTGGGGTCACATTTTTAGGGGCGTTTGTTAGTGGTATCATTACGACAGATATTTGGTGCGAGTGGGATTTTTTGTAGCAACCCATAGTGAAAATATCATGTGCTAAAATTGTTGATGAAAAATATTTATTTATTTATATACTAACGGACTATTGTCCAATTACAAAAAAAATACACAATACGAAATGGGAAAAAAGAGCAACAGAGAAAAAACAGCACATACATAATATTTTAATGAAGCAATGACAAAAATATACATTAGAAAGAACATTCAAGTCAAAGCCAAGGTCAAGTCAAGGTCTTGGCGGAGTCGTAAAGAATGACAAAAATCAATTTGACTCGTACTAAAATTTTCAAGACCATGGCTTAATTTAACGAATGATATTCACAAACATGATACAAGGGCATGCACAGAAATCAGACTACCGGAAAAGAATGAGGCCAACACACAAAATAACATACTATATGTATAAAGGAAAGAAATCTAATAATGCGCTGCCGGAAACCATCTAAATTATGCCTATCAATAAATTCAAAATAGCCTGAAAAAACTATTTAAAATACATATTAATAAAATTTATAAGTAGTTTTTATGTTAAAATATGATAAAGTCAAAAAGAAAAAAAAAATTGGATACTTTGTAATTTTTAATGTACAAGTAACAATCATAAAATAAATAAAACAGAAACGATTTGTTTAAAACCACTTTATTTTCAATATTTTGTCGACCGGTTTTGGAAGCACTCTTCCATCTTCAGTTCAGGAATTTTAATATTATCCTAAGAAGGGTGCTTCCGAAACCGGTCGACAAAATATTGAAAATAAAGTGGTGGTAAACAAATTGTATCTGTTTTATTTATGAAATATATAAAGTGGAAAAAGTGATTTTAAACTGCATTATTTTGTAAATACTCTACACGACAGAAGCATAACCTATTTTTGTAATTATTTATTAAAAACTTTGAGAAACGCGCCCCTAATACGGCGAACCGCCCCTCCACCCTAAAGATCTCCGCTGCTTGATATCAACCTAACTACCCTTGAATCTCCAACTAAACTGGTTACGTTTTATTAGGGCCGTCAAAATATTGTAACGTGTTCATTGCGGGTGACATTTGTCAGGGGATTAGGTCGGGGGACACTCTCCACTCTTTTGTACCCAAGGACTTTATGGGCACACCGAAGAAATATACCGATAGAGGTGTGATGTGGGCGTGTCCATGTACCCGAAGTTAGTTCGATTTTCCCACCTTGGGTCAACCTTTGAAATTGATCAATTTTATTATTTATTTTTAGTGTTATAGTGAATACCACACAAGAGTCCCAACTGCTCCCGACCGTCTAGAGCCAATGAGACTATGGCATCCTCGATTTGGGTATGTTGTGAGGTTGAAGGTAGAGGGTGAGTAAAGGAGATGTGAAGAGGAAAGTTGAGAAGTACCTTGCTATTCAGATTTAGTCACCAAATACGGCTAAAGAAAAAGTCTGATTATTTTATTTATTTTAACGATTTTTTCGATTGCAATTAATTTTACCCAACTTTGTTTAACACCACTAATAAATATTTATATATATATATATATATATATATATATATATATATATATCATCCTAAAGATGGAAGGGTGCTTCCAAAACCGTTCGACAAAATGTTGAAATAAAGTGGTTTTAAACAAAGTTTATCTATTTTATTTATAAATATGGCAAACCACAAAGTTAATGCTTTTTACGAATATGAAAAATCATTAAATTTAAATTTTTGATGGAACAGATAATCAATATTATTGGCCTTTCTGGGACCTAGAAGTCGATAGGTCGTATGTGAATCGGTGACAACAGTTTTTTTTTAAATCGGCATAGATCACAATTCTAGGAATTTTTTGTTCAGTGCTGGGCACACTGTGCGTTGTATTGTTTATCATCGTTTTTAGGGTAGACATATGAAAGCCTTATAGCAGTTAAATGGAAAATATTATTGTTATTGCTTAAAAGCCTCTTTTTCTTTGGATTGGGGGTCATACATTAACGTTAGTGATCCACATTGTTGGGGGTTGACAGCCACCTCTGGTATGGAGCCTTTAGATACATACCTTAAGCTCTAGAATCTGTGAATCATACAAGCACTATGATGGAAGCAGGGAGAGTTAAAATACTGTCAGGTAATTAATACTCGAACTCCGGGAGTGTTTGACTTTCTACAAAAAAAGCACCCATTGTGATATTCAAAATACTGCTGTAAAACTGTGCTAATTGAAATTGATGACCTTCGTAGCGGAGTGGTAAAAATAATTTACTACGAATCCGGAGGTCATTGGTTCAAATCCCAACATCAGCCTATAAATTGTATTTTATTGATTTGTATTATTTCACAATTAATTAATTCTAAAATAATACATTATTTAGTATGTTTGCGGCACGTTCCATAGTTGTAGATACTCTTAGTATCGCCTTGGTGAAAGGCCACAGACACTCCCACAACACAATTCTTTCGGCCAAACTCTTCTGCAGGTGGGTATATAGTAGATCGAAGATAGAAAGAGTCGTGGACGCCCAAGAAAAAAATCCTTTCCTGAGCCAAGTGGCACCTGGATTAGCTTAAATTGTTAGGCTTTTTCATATGGTTGCGTGGTCGAGTGGTAAGACTACGAATCCAAAGGTTGCGTTTCCAAACCCGGCGTGCGCCAATAACTTTTATGTAATTAATATGTGTCATAACACATTTAATTCATATAAAATAATATAAAGTTTATTTGCGGCACGTTCTAGAGTGGTAGATACTTCAAGTATCATCCTGGTGAAAGACCACCATTCAGAATGGAAACGTTACTTGAAATGGCTTTAGCCGTGTTTGGCGACCAGATCTGAATAGCCAGGTACTTCCCAACCTTCCTCTTCCTCATCTCCTTCCCCTCCCTAACACCTTCAGCCTCACAACATACCCCAATTGGGGATTCCATAGTCTCACTGGCTCTAGACGGTTGGGAGCAGTTGAGACTCTTGTGCGGTATTCACTGTAAAAAAATAATATACGAGGCCTGTTCAAAAGAAAAGGTGACTTTTGATTTTTCGCGGGCTGTGTACATTCGATTATCGATTTTTTTTTGTGGTTTGTTTTTGACAACTGGAAAGGTTAGTCACGTTTTTGTGTGTTCTTCGAATTTTTACTTTTGAAAAAAATGGATCAAATAATATGTATTAAATTTTGGGTTAAAAATGGAATAAAGTGCTCCAACGCACTTAAAATGTTGACTGTGGTATTCGGCGAGTCTACTTTGTCTCAAAAAAGTGTTAGTATAAATGGTACAAGTGCTTTACAGAAGGCCGAGAAGATGTTAATGACGATGAGCGTTCTGGAGTTGTGGAAAAACAAATCATGGATTTCATTCTTTGATCCATTTTTTTCAAAAGTTAAATATCGAAGAACACAAAAAAACGTGAATAACCGTTCCAGTTGTCAAAAACAAACCACTAATCTAAAATGGCTGATAATGCTAAAATATGATAGACATATGTGTACCAACATAACAAAATTTAAAAAATCGATAATCGAATGTACACAGCCCGCGAAAATTCAAAATTCCCCTTTTCTTTTGAACAGGCCATGAACATGTATATATTTTTTTTACACCTATCCATTAAATAAATCTCACTCAAACAATCCAAAAAATAAATTTGTTTAATTTATTTCCACCAAGGTAGCATAAAATTGTAAGGGTGTTCTAAAAACAGTCAACAAACAGGCAGGCTCTAATGGCTCTCCCGTGTTAATAGTCCAATAAGGGTGCCATTCTCAGCCCCCCCTATTAGCATAACCTCTTGTTATTGAAGGACCCCCTGTACCGTTTCGATGCGCTGGAGTGTCTATTAATTTCGTTTATAGATGGAGCTTTAATGTTGATGCTTTTCTTTGTGTTATTTCAAGTACTTGTTAATAGACACTGAACGTAAAATACCTAGAAATTTAATCATTTTTTTTATGAGTCCCAACTGCTCCCAATTGTCTCGGGCCAGTGAGACTATGACATCGCCAATCGGTATATGTTGTGAGGTTGAAGGTAGTGGGGAGGGGAAGGAGATGGGGAAGAGGAAGGTTGGGAAGAACCTGGCTATTCAGATCTGGTCACCAAACACGGCTGAAGCCATTTCAAGCGACGTTTCAATTCTGAGTGGTGGTCTTTCACCAGGGCGATACTGACAGTATCTACCACTCTGGAACGTGCCGCAAATAAACTTTACAAGTGTCCCAGCTGCTTCCAACTGTCTAGAGCCAGTGAGACTATGGCATCCCCAATAGGGGTATGTTGTGAGGTTGAAAGTAGTGGAGAGGGGAATGAGATGGGGAAGAGGAAGGTTGGGAAGTACCTGGCTATTCAGATCTGGTCACCAAACACGGCTGAAGCCATTTAAAGAAACATTTCAATTCTGAATAGTGGTCTTTCACCAGGGCGATACTGAGAGTATCTTAGTTAAAGCGCTCTGGTGTAAACTTCTCAAAATGACGCTTCAGCCCTTTTGCCTTTCAAGTGAAGATATGTTCACTTGTGGTCCCTTCTTTGCTAAAAACAGTTAGTAGACGAAGGAAGACCAAATATTGTTGTTCAGTGACGTTTCACAATGACAACCTGTGTATACATATGCACTAATACACACAATCGTACGTATGTATTCAGTTCAGTTCAGTTCAGTTCAGTTATTTATTATTTTAAAAACATTACAAAATTTTCATTTTAAGACGTTTTTAAATAGAGCGAGTAAGTGTATTAATACACAATATTCAAAAGTATAAAACAATTAATTCTAAAACAATATAAATTGCAATGAATGGAAAGTAAAGACAGTAAAAAATAAAACAATAAAAAATAAGACAATTTAAACATAATTTTTCATCCAAATGATGTATAAAAAAATAAATAAAATAAAACCAAGGAATAATTATACAAATAGCAGGAATGCTTGTCGTTTGAACGAAGCTTCATTTATGCAAAATATATCGACATCCGAAGTGATTCGATTCAACAACATGATTGCCCTCCCCACCGGCATGACCATTGGCAAGTTGGTCCTGCAGGCCGGGAGATAAAACAACCTATGCTGCCGATGGCGAAGATAACCATCCGGAACATAAAAATGAATGCTCTCCATGATAGCTAAGTTTTCAGACCATCCACGAATCAATCTGAAGAAATGTGTTGCAATGTACACATCCCTTCTGACCTCTAGATGGTATGTTCCGAGCATACCCAAGAGAAAGTCGGTAGGATAGAGCCACGGGTAGTAACCGTACTCCCCCAAGTAAGAAATCTCAGAAATTTCTTCTGAACCTTCTCCAACATGAGGGAGTACTTGACCTCGTGTGGACTCCAAACGATCGACCCACTCTCAAGTCTACTCCTTACTAATGAGTCATATAAAATTTTGAGAACCCGGGTGTCTCTGAACTTCCTTGCGGTGCGTAAGACAAAACCCAGCATTCTCAATGAATTGCCACAAGCCATCTCAATGTGAGCATGAAATGTCAGCCTACTATCAAACATGATTCCGAGATCCTTCATAGTGGAGACACGTTTTAAACTTAGGTCGTCCATCGTATACCGGTAGTACCAGGTACCGGTAGTACCAGATACCAGGTACCAGTATTGGTTGGATCAACTCTAATTGCTCGACCTATAAATGCCAAATCATATTACTAGATCAATAAACTAATTATACAGTGAACATGCTATAGGAAATGCTAGAACTGTATAATACTCCCCAATTTCTATCATCGTTCTAGTAATTGCTATAAATTATTGATATCGTCAAAACTACCCTTCTTAAATACAAAGACAATGGGCCAATAACCTGATATTTTAGCATTGAATTTGAATTAACTTCAAAGCTTTTATGCTTTTTATTTTTAAATTAATTATTGAAATAATATCAATAATCTTCAACGTAAATATGAAACAGAAAAAATAACGGTAGCGGCCGAACTCGGAATCTCTACTCTATCTGGAAGTAACGCTTCTGCCATTTGAGCCACCGATTTCTTATAAGAAACCGAAAGGTTTGTATAACATACAAAGATGGCAGCCATTTTGTAAGAAGTCATCTTCTGTAAAATAAAAATATACGATTTTTCTAAAACACCATCTAGGTATATAATATGTGTTCGGGTAGATCTTGAATACCATTTAAAGATGGCAACCAAATTGGTGGAAAAAAATAAAAAATAATAATAATATTATTCGACGGCCTGCGTGGTCGAGTGGTAACACGCTTGACTACGAATCCAAAAGTCACGGGTTCAAACCCGGCGTGCGCCAATAATTTTTGTTTGATTAATATGTGTCATAAAACATTTATTTCAAATAAAAATAATAATCGAAAAAGTTGCTTGAAATGGATTTAATTGGTTTGGTGACCAGATATGAATAGCCAGGTACTTCCCAATCTTCTTCTTCCCCATCTCCTTCTTCTCCCCACTACATCAGCCTCACAACATACCCCAATTAGGGATGCCATAGTTTCACTGGCTCTAGACGGTTGGTAGCAGTTGAGACTCTTCTGCGGTATTCACGTAAACAAAAAAAAGTGCCTTAATTCCACTTGCTCCTGGCAATCGGGTCACTGTATGGTCATCAAAAAACTTTTTTATACATCAATTTATTTCCTTACGTACCAACGTACGAGTGTATACTTGAAATAACTCACCCCTCGTAGGGCGGGGGTAATTGGGGATTTTATTAGACGCATCTACACTCATTAAATGGATTGCTTTATTTTTAGGGATGCTTTTACTGTTTGCTCTGGGCGTTGAGAGGGGTATCAAAATGTGTTTGGAGCAAGGTGCTTCCAGATTATAGCGGGATTTCAAAATACTGTTTAGTAATTCTTTCATATCTATAAAATGATAGTAAATATATAATTCTACAACTTTTGATTCCTTCAACTTCATAGCATTTTTCATCTTCACATTCTGATATAAGGTGTACAACTTTGCTTCCGCCATTTTCCTCTAGATCATAGATTCTCAACCTTCTTTACCCCCCCCCTCACCCCATTTTTTTTACATACCATCTGTCGCGTTCGCGGTTCCAGTTACCGGTGACCACCGATGAACCGTTTATTTATCCAGTTCTTTTTGGAACCGGTTCCTGGTATTTTTTCGAAAAGCACTAGCAAATCGACAAAAGTTCTCGGCCAAAAAAAGTACTAGTCGGTTGAGATTTGAAAACGATAAGAACTGGAACTGGTTCCTCGCCAAAAAAGGACTGCTCGGTTGAGATTTGAAAATGAAAAGAACTGGAACCGGTTCCTTGCCTAAAAAAACAACACGTTTTTTCAAACGCCCCCTATTTTTTCCAACGCCCCGTCAGTTTTTAAGACAGTCTCAAATGCCCACAAGGGGGCGTTATCGCCCACATTGAGAACCTATGTTCTAGATGGCCTAAGCGGTGAGTAGTGGTTGAAATAAATAGATCATACACGTCATGCAATAACCTTAGGCATCTGTCAATATAACCTCATATAAACATTAGTCCATTTGTGTCTGCATCATAAAGTTATTCTCGTTTGAAAATGACAGTTGAGAGCCAAATTCTCGTAATTTGCGAAAGGTGCACCTTGACAATGCTCGACCCCATATTGCGAAGGTGGTCAAAACATACTTGGAAGCGTTGAAAAATCTTAATCACCGTATTCTCCAGAAGTTGTTCCCTCTGAATATCACATGTTTAGATTTATGGTACACGATCTGGCTGGCCAGCACTTCTGGTCTTATGAAGAAGTAAAAAATTGTTTTGATTCGTTGATCGCTTCAAAAGATGACTAGTTTTTTCAACGCGGAATTGGCACGCTGCCCGAAAGATGGGAGAAAATAGTGACCAGCGATGGACAATACTTTGAATCATAATTTTATGACCATTTTTTTCAAATATTCATCTCCGACTAGGCTTTCATTGTTTATCCTTGTCTGTTCAACTAATATTCCTGTTCATTTTCAGCTCGTTCCTGATTCATCTTCACATTCTGATTATTCTTCGGCTTAGTTTAATTATTTTATTATGCCTTGAAATAAATATTTTTATTGTTTTGTCTTATGCTGAGGAATATATTTTTTGTTTACAGTTGTCCTAAACTGCTCACTAATACCAGAGACTGGCATCCTCAATTGTTGTATGTTGTGAGGCTGAAGGAGGAGGAAGAGAATGAAATAGGGGAAGAGGAAGGTTTGGAAGTACCTGACTATTCATTATTCAAACACGGTTAAACCCATTCACAAGCAACGTTTATTCTTGGCGGTCCTTCAAATTTAATTATACATGTTTTATTATGCCTGAAATATTTAAATATTTTTATTGTTTTGTCTTATGCTGAGGAATATGTTTTTTACAGTTAATACCACTGAAGTGTTGCTGACAAAACAGTTGCTCGTGTCTAGGATGAACCAAGTTTGTAAGAACCAGATGAGAGATGGTGGTTGAACTGGCATCCAGCGTGCAATTGTTTGTATGTTGTGAGGCTGAAGGAGTATGTTTACAAGGACGGAAAGGCTGATAAGGATATTGAATGAAGGGTGAATGCAGGAAACTCCATTAATGGAGGACTGAACGCTGTTGGGAAAATAAGAAATTGTCCAAAGAAGCTGATCAGTCCAAACACGGCTTATACCAACCGATGTATGGCAGTGAGGCATGGAACTGGCAAAGGAAGGACAGACTGAATGCTGTGGAAATGAGATCTTTGAGACGGATGTGCGGTAAAACCTTGTATGACCGTATTACAAATGTGGATATCCGGAAAGAATGCAAGGCTGATATGAGCGTAATGGATAGGATCAAGAAAGAATGGTTTGGGCATGTAGAGCGAATGAACGAAAGTGTGAAAAGAATATATGATGCGAAAGTGAATGGAAGAAGAAGTCGAGGACGCCTGAGAAAGACATTCAAGTAAATCAAATACTTGAATCGGGTCATGATCAGAATAACAGAAGAGTATGTATGAGACGATGTATGAATGTAAATGAAGCAAGAAGTGTGTGCCAAGACAGAGTTGTATGGCGGTCCGTCCTCTCTGCCTACCCCTGCGGGGAAACGGCGTGATGGTTAGTTAGTTAGTTAGTAATTAAATTCCTCTCCGAATGAACAAAGGACATATGAAAAAAACAATTTTTTTTTTAAATTACTAGAAAGTACAAAGGTGTTCATTGATATAATATACCATTACCACTGAGAGATCTACCTGAAAGAGCTTTCATATACAACCGTATAGATTCGTCTTTTTTTTTTCAATGTAATACTTTTTTAATTAATCAACTCTTTACACATATGATTGATATAGTCTTTTCTCTGCCGGTCGAAAATCCCATCAATAACACCGTCTGAGTCTGACCGCTGGCATTAATACTTCTTTTACCTGAAAACAGGAGATGAGGTTGTACAAACGTCGTCACAGGATGCAGCAAAGTGATGAAATAATGTTACGAAAATGAAATAATGACTTTGTATAAGACCAAAGATTTTTTTTTATAAATTCTCGCTGTTCTCTTATTTTATTTTATATTGTGGTCTCCCTCTGTGTGTATATATCTGTGTGCGAAATAAAGAGAGGGATGAGTCAAAACGCAGATTTTCAGGAGAGCCAAAACAAAATTGAAGAATTTTGTTTTTTGTATGTAATTATGTCATATGTCATAACCCGAATGGGGATGCCATAGTCTCACTGGCTCTAGACGGTTGGGAACAATTGGGACTCTCGTGTGGTATTCACTATTAAAAAAAATACAAATCAAGTGAAAAAATAACTTTGTATAAGACCACGAATATTATTTTAGTTTTTCTGACCGACCGGTTTCGCTTAGTCTAAGCATCATCGAGGTACAAAATTAAACTAAGCAAAGTGAAACCGGTCGGCCATAAAAATTTTCATGGTCTTATTCGAAGTTACTTTTTAAATTTTTTTTATAAATGCTAAACCACAAAGTGATTGCTTTCTACGAAAATATTTAAAAAATAAAAAATTATTTTATATATATATATATATATATATATATATATATATATATATTTAAATATATATATATATACTCGTATATATATTTATATATAGTTAATGAAGATGATGAAGCAGCAGGTGTGTATTTGCCTTTAAACCCCTCTCACATCACAAAACAATATGAGCCAAAAAAATATTAGAATAATCACCCCGGTCGACAATTCTCCTACGCTAATCAAATAATGTCATATTGGGACTCAACCTTGTCTAAAAATATATGAAGAGAGGGCTAATTATTTTTACCCAACCTATAAAAACTTGGGATAAATCACTTTCTCCGGGTTTTGACTTCGTACACCATGAGAAAGAAAGAGACAACAAAATTTCCCAAATTATCACACCGATTTAAAGTATTGTAAGAATGTTATTCGTGTCCCGCGTCTCCGTTGACTCCACCAAGGCGTTTTGGTATGCCTCATAAATGGACATAACTCAACGGTTTTTCAGGTTATATGCTATATTTTTATTTATAACAATACTGTGAAAAAGTGGCCATACGAATAAACAAAAAACATTATGTCGACATATGCTATGAATGGATGTATAAATACTCTAGCCCTAGTCCTAGCCACGCCCAGGTCTAGCCGAACCCGGCAAAATTCATAAAAACTGACTACAGCGCGCTCCCTCTTGTATATTATTGCTCTGAGGACTCAACCTTGGAGTAAGAATATATATGGAGAGAGAGCTGAATATTTTTTCCCAACCTATACAAAATAACGATAAATCACTTTCTCCAGGTTTTTACGTTGTAAACCGCGTGAGAGAAAGATACAAGACAAGTTGTCACATAGTATCGCACCACTTTTAGGTATGTAAGCATGTTTCCCGTCTCCCGCGTCTCAGGTGACTCCGCTCACTAGGTTTTGTTATGCGACACAACCCAACGGTTTTTAGGTTACATCCTATATTTTTGTTGATAGCGAAACTGTGAAAAAGTGGTTTTACAAATAAAAAAAACAATTATGTCGACATGTTCTATGAATTAATGTAATTTTTTTTAATGTGTGTTTTTGAAAACCCTAGCCACGCCCGAGTCAGGAAAAAAATTATAATCCTTCCTACACTGTTTCGCAAAGCTATCCCTCCTAGTATATTATTGCTTTGAGTTTGTGCTATTTTTTCAACACGCATCACACGAATGACTAGACAGTAGACAGCATACTATATGAAATGCAGAAATAACAATATCATTGTCTGTTTTTTGCTTTTTTCTGATGTTAAACTCTTCATTAGGATAAGGTCTGTAGGAAATTTCAGCATAATATCAACGCAATCATTTTAAAATATTTGTAGTATTGGTCATTATTCATTATATTTAATTATTATTATTCGATTATTCATATGATGAAATTAATTGTTGATTTTTCCTGACTCGGGCGTGGCAAGGGTTTTCATGAACACACCTTTTTACAGCCATTCATAGCACATGTCGACATAATGCTTTGTTTATTTGTATAACCACTTTTTCACAGTATTGTATCAACAAAAATATAGGATAAAACGTCAAAAACCGTTGAGTTATGTCGCATAACAAAACCTAGTGGGCGGAGTCACCTGAGACGCGGGAGACGGAAAACATGCATACATACCTAAAAGTGTTGCATGATTATGTGACAACTTGTCTTATCTCTTTCTCTCTCACGGTTTACGACGTAAAAACCCTTAGAAAGGGATTTATCGTAAATTTGTATAGGTTGGGTAAAAATATTAGCTCTCTCTCCATATATATTCTTACTCTGAGATCACAGGCGTCCAGAACGTCAGTGTCATCAGAGAAGGAGAGAGGTGGCTGCTTCGTCGGGGAAACTGGAGTAGAAGTCATGATTCTCAGCCATATAGCAACGACTTAAAAATAAGTGTTCTAAAATACACTTCATCCGGCGAAGGCTTCTACCAATATACCAAATCTTCCATTCTTATTTCACCTCTAATAGGAACTGACTGCTGATTTCACGAGTATGCTGATGTCAGACGACCCTACAGTCGTGCGGGGGTGGGTGGCACGGAGGCTGTGAGGTAGTTAAATGGGTGTAGGCTGCATGCAGTGTGTATGTGTGTGTGGATATGTGCACTCGCATGTATGGGTGAATGCGTATTAAAATTTTTGCCACCATCCGTTTCAGACTAAAAGTTACTTAAAGCCAGGTTACAAACGGGGGGTTGTGGTAAAATGAAGCAACGCCCGTTTATATATGAACTTTTATCATTTTTTTTAATGTTGGTAACTTGAAGTAACAATATATGGAGATAGAGCTAATTCTTTTTACCCAGCCTATACGAATTTGGGATAAATCACTTTCTCCGGGTTTTCACGTCGTACACCATGTGAAAGAAAGAGACAACAAAATTTCCCAAACTATCACACCGCTTTAATTTAATGTTAGAATGTTTCTCGTGTCCCGCGTCTCCGTTGACTCAGCCCACACGTTTTGATAGGCGAAATAAATAAACGTAACTCAACGGTTTATTAGTTTACATGCTATATTTTCGTTTATAACAATACTGTGAAAAATTGGTAATACGAATAAACAAAAACATTATGTCGACATGTGCTGTCAATGGATGTATACATACCCTATCCCTAGTCCTAGCCACGTGCAAGTCTAGCCGAGTCCGGCAAACCTCATAAAAACCGACTACACAGCACTTTCTTGTATATTATTGCTCTGAGGTTGGTGATTTTGTGATGCGACGTAATTAAATTAAGCTTTGTTTAGATCAATGAAATTTGAAACAGCACGCCAACCGGTTTCAGCACAATTATGCCTCTGTCAGGGAAATATACCTAAAACAAATATACAAATACATAAGTACAAAACATACGAATAGCATTAAACTTAAAGTGCTAAAAACTTTGTGCAAATGTAAGGCACGCGTTAAGCATATTTCCCGGCTGTGCACCGGTGCCAAATGGACCGCGTTTCTTTCCTTCAAACATGATCAACTTTTTTTCTAAATGCCTAATAATTTCGTTTTACCAACTTCAGTAAGGATTCGATATAAAAAATCCATCTTTGTAAAAGTATCATTTTTTTTTAAATATATTTAAAAAAAAATTTAAAAATAAGTAAACACAAATACAGACACTAACAAATAAACAATATGGAACTTAGAGAATTTGCCAGCATCCAAAGTATTTCATCCAATAAAGTAAATTTGATTTACATATAAAAGTGATGGTGTATGTTGTCAAATACAATCAGTAGTAAATCTCATGTTATTATCATGTTCTTTACAGAATTAAAGCCTTCATATTTCTAGTTAAGATGAGGGCTGAATCAAGGGGTAAAGCTGAGTACAGTACCTGCATAAAAATACAGGAATCCATATGGAAAAAAAAGTACACAATTTTTAAATTATTGTCATTTACAGGAATTTTTCATTTTTTTACTGAAAGTAATTAACGAATCAAAGAAAATTATAGAAACTTTGAGTAAATAATTCCCACATTCTTCTAATTGGGTCCGTCTGTTTTCTTTTTACCATTGATTTCGTGGTTTTTTAAACATTTTTTGAATATTTTTGTAAAATTTATAAATTTGTTATTTATTTATTTTGGGAAGTAACTTGTACTGAAACCTTAGACAAAAGAGGCGAAGAGAAATATTAAAAATGGAAATTTTGTTAAGTAAATTGAGAGTTTGCTCAGTTAATTAAACCAATTTGTGAACTGCACAGCTGCACTCCCCTCACAGCCCTTAAGAATAAAAAACCCATTATTAAATTAATTATTCAGTTAAAAATCATTTTCATCATTTAGTTTCCAAATATACGCCAGCTAATTGTAGTTTGAGCATATTATTCGTTATCTGACAGTAAATCTTGAGGTGATTTTTTTACAAAAACGGCGCTATACAAATCGTCCAAATATTATTATTATTAAATGCCCCGATGAAGGTATGCTTATGTTCGAAACTAGTTTATCAGTCGTAATATTTGAATTCATTATCATAAATAAAATAAAAATACATTGGCTATTTTTTTTAATACTTGCATATTTTACCCAAACACTGTGTTTCAACAGTGGCGTACTCGAATGGCATAAAAGCGGGGTCCAGTTTGATTTCACTTCTTTTTGCCGTATGACCGATGAGAGAGGATTCGGCATGTTCGTATTTTTTTTACTTTGTCTCTTTTGGATGGTCGCGCACCGTGTTGCCGTTCCTCTTCAGCGTCATACGTAATGAGCCGCATGCTTGCATTTTTAATTGACGCATATTTTTTTTATATTTTCAAACAGGGTTTTTGAATTATGACGTGAAAAAATGAAAACGCTCAAAACTGGTTTTTGTTTGTGTACATTATTTTTACGAAATTTTATTTCATTTTTTTAAAGAAAGACAAACATTCCCTGGTTAAGAATAACTTGACAATATTTGAAAAACTCCTACTGCCATCGTAATAAGCTGGAAATATTGTGCAATGATGGATGACTCAGCCAGCAGAGGGATGAACCCAATATGCCTGGGTGGGAACATGATGCGTTTGACCAATCAGCTACCGACCGGTAAATTGTAAACTTACATCTAGTTACAGATTTATTTCAAGGAACTTTTGTCCAATTACAAAAAAAAATACATAACACGAAATGGGAAAAAAGAGCAACAGAGAAAGAACAGCGCATACATAATATTATAATGAAGTAATGACAAAAATAGGACAAAATATACATTTGAAAGAACATCCAAGTCAAATTCAAGGTCAAGTTAAGGTTTTAGTAGAGTCGTAAAGAATGACAAAAATCATTTAGATTTTAGACCGGTACAAAAAATTTCCAGACCATGGCTTAAGTTAACAGGTCTCGACATACTGAGCAGTGGAGAATGATTCCCATAATTAGTAGAGTGATGATTGAGGAAAAAAAATTTTTTTTTTCTGAATTTACGGCAAAGATTGTTAAACTAAATGAGTTGTAACAAAGAAGTTGAGTCAATAATACAAATAATAATTTTGACAATTCTAATTAAATCAAAGTCTTTCCTAAGCTTTTCTAATAAAGATTTTTTTATATTTATTCTATTTCATCATAGAAATATACATATTTTAAATCTTCATGCAAGTGGTTCATTCAATACATCCATCTCATTTTCTCTCACCAGTGGCGCACCGGCGTGGGGCAGGGGGGGCGTTCCGTTTTTTTTCACCCCTTTTCGGTCTTTTTCACTCTTTTTTCGGTCTTTTTTAGGTATTTTTGGCGCGGGTGGGCTCTCTGTGCACTTTTATCATTTTAATTTGGGTTTTTATCCCCCTATGGGAAAGGCGTATTAGGGCCTCGCGGCTCAGAAACGATGGACGGGAAGTTTTTACGTAGCTACCGCACTGATGCGCGCTCTCCGTGTGATTCTTTTTTCAAATTTGAACTTTTTATCTATTTTTGCGTTCATCGAGAAAGTATGGTTTCACGTCTGAAATAGGCCGGTAAGTGTCCGAACGGCTTAAGTCTAAAGCGTCGGGTTCAATCATTTGCCGGCTAAGTCCTCCATCATTGCACAATCAACATTTTATTCTTATATTTAAGGTAGTAGGAAGAATTCAAATATTGTTAGATTATTTGTAATCCAGGAAAGTATACATTTTTAAGATATACATTTGACGACCTGTGAGTCAAAGCTGTGAGCTCTTTGACTCCGGACCCAGGGATTGCAAATTAAAAAAAGTTTTAATTAAATTTAACTTTTAAGCATTAATGTTTTTTTATTTATTTTTTATATTTCAATAATATCAATAATCAACAATGAAAAGTATGAGATCGATTAAAAATCGAAATGATCGGTTTTTGTACATTTTTACTGGAATCAGGGCTACTATTATATGCTGACCCCCAATGACTAACGATGGATTATAAAAATATGAATTGAATTAATGCATAGTTTACCTAAAAGTGCTTATTCTTGGAAATATGTTTATCATTTTTTAAACATTATTAAAAAATTCAGAAATTTTACGGATTTTTATCGATAATTACTCCTAGATATATGATTTTCTTTATTACTGAGCTTTAAGAGAGGCAAACAATTTGATTTTAATATATATTTTGAATAGAATATTTCTGAATCATAAGTCATTTTTTTTAAATCATTAGTGTGAATTGCAAATGAAATAACAAAGATTTTACAACTATTTAGTTACAATCAGTGAGTATTGATATCCATCTTAATTTTGTTTATATTCTCAATGATCTTTATTTTTACACTCTCGATTCTTTCAACATCTTATTTAAACCTCGTGTTTCAGCACGTGAAGTAATTTTTATTTTGTAAATAAATTTACAGAAAAAGTAAATAGTACCGGTCCTATTACAGTACCTTGTGGGATACCAACATCTGTTGTTTTACGACTTTTTTGATAGTTTCTACAGTGTAACGTTATCTTTAAAACCAATAATAATAACGTTTTTCCATAGCTTCTGCACTGTTGATTGCTTTCCTGATATCAATAAATATTCCCACACCTCTTTTAGTTTATCTAATATCTGTTGTTTTATTACAATTTTAATTATGTTGGATGCAAGAGATATTGTTCAACAATTGTAAGGATTGTTTGACAAATTCAAAAAACGGGTAAGATGATTATTTTCTTGTAGGTGTATGGAAACCATCCTTTTCTCAAACATAGATTTATAAAATGTATTAATCTCAATGGCAATTGACCAGTCGGTAGCTGAATGGACAAACGCGTTGGATTCCCACCCGGGCGTCGTGCGTTCAATTCCTCTGCTGGCTAAGTCCTCCATTATTGCATGAGCAACATCTTCCACTTCTTATGATGGCAGTAGGAGTTTTCCAAATATTGTCAGGTTATCTCTAATCCGGGAATGTCTTTCTTTAAAATATATATACATATATATATTAAAGGCTTTATCAGGAAAAAACCTCTTGTTTTTTATTATTTGTATCGTAATATTTTCGACGCTTCGAAACGACCCGATTTTCATGCCATATATTACTAATATATTTTCACTTTATGTAGTTGTTCCAAAATTTTATCAATTTTTTTTTTTCTGAATATTTTACGATTTTTGATAATAGTTTTTGCAAGATTAATACCGACTTGAGCAAAAAAATTTTTAAAAAAATATTCGAACATGCTTAGGTTGCACTTTTTCATTCGACATTGTGTTATCATGTTCAAAATACTTTACATAAATAATCTTTAATACAAATGATAAGATATTTTCAAGGGTTAGTTTGGCAAAAACGACTTTTTTTTTTGTTTGTAGAAAGTCGTGTGAGAGCCACAAGGATCCCCTGTTTTTCTTTGTGAAAGTGTTCAGTCGCCCATGTGATATGCAAGTATCGTAAAACCTCATTTTCCATCGAGAGTCAGGTTCAGAATGGTAATAGCTTTAATTAAACCTGGCTGCTTTGTGAGGCGAAATGTCGGCAGCGGCCAAATTGTGAGTCATTTCCTCGCTCAGGAAATGCATAATATTTCATCATTTATAATGTATTTAGACACGCGGGGGTTAATTTGTGTTTATGAAGAATTTTTTGTATCAGTACTTACATCGGCTTAAAGAAAATCTTGTTTTTTACAAGAAAGATATATTTAAAAAAAAAATCATATATATATATATAGTGAATACAGCACAAGAGTCCCAACTGCTTCAAACCGTCTGGAGCCAGTAAGACTATAGTATCCCTGATTGGGGTACGTTGTGAGACTAAAAATAGTGGATAGGAGAAGAAGATAGAGAAGAGGAAGGTCGGAAAGTACCTGGCTATTTAGTTCTGGTGAGCAAACACGGCTAAAGCCATTTCAAGCAACGTTTCGGTTCTGAATAGTGGTCTTTCACCGGGGCGATACTTAGAGTATCTACCACTCTGGAACGTGCCGAAAATACACTGTGTATTATTTTACATTAATTAAATGTGTTTTAACACATATTAAATGAAAAAAATATATATATACGCACGCCGCGTTTGAACCCGCAACCTTTAGATTCGTAGTCGAGCGTATTTCCACTTGACCATGTAGGCCGTCAATGAGGAGCTATTGAACATTGAAAAAAATCTTCTTCTAACCTTGGCTTTGTTTACTGGTAGTTGCCACCCGGTTTCGCCAAGCTTCCATTGAAAATAATATTTTCACAGCTTTTATCTCGTAAGTCCAAACTATTTTACAGCCTGCGACATTTGTAAATAAGTAAACACAAATTTAAAAATAGCAATTGTTTGTTCATCAACTTGTTCAAATCTAAGAAACAAAGTAGATATTTATTTAAAACAGAGCAATTCTACTTTTTTTCTAAATTGTTCGAAAGTCGAAAACCTTTATTGTAGTCGTAGCTTTGCAATGAACCAATCGTTAATCATATCATCGTTAAAATCTGGTGGGGTTAGGTACCCGTACATTAGCATAGGTGCGGTCGAAAAAAACGATTTTGCGTTTACGAGTCAATAGTGGTAGATTACCGCCTGTAGTTGGTGGTATAATGTTTACTATAAGTGATTGGTTACACGTTACCATACGAAAATAAATGTCATATTTTTTTATTAGGCCTCAACGAAAAAAATTATATAATAATAAAAATTCCACATCATTACCAAATTTGAAAGTCTAGTTAACATACATACCAGACTTTTTAATGTGGGGTTGTTCTTCATATCCGATGTACTTCTACATAAGTACAAATCTATTTAATTTAAACTGTCGCGTCAAATAACAAAAAATACAATTATGTCTCCATTTACATTTTTAAACCTTGCAATTGGTGTCGACACTGAATAGAAATGGCCCGAGGTGTTTTTTTTTTAAATATCCTTTGTAGTATTATTGTAGTTTAATTCATCAGGCACAAAGTAGTGTATTTGGGCAAACATTGATATGAATGGACTTTTCGAACGCCCCTCCCCCTCAAACACGTAAAAAGCCTAAATCTCTTATTAAATAAAGCTCTTATTAGGAGGCGCGGCTGATAAATTGTAAGATTTTCATAAATTTATTTATTTGCATAAAATGATTGTTTTCAATTTTTAATTTAAATATAACATTTAATATAAAAGATTTAAAAATTACAGCAATGTCTTAAAGCTAATTAATTACAAAAAGGGTTTTTTAACAAAAAAAAACAAATTTAGTTAAGAAATCAACTCTCGTGTTTACTCTTCCTTTTAATTATTTCTAGTTTGGTTTAGTTTGTGATAATTACCTCCCTAATTGAGAAAATTCTCGTGCTTAGGGAGGGAGTACTATCATGGGTCACTTGAACATAATTTTTTTTATGAATAAACATGAATATTGCATGAATAATAATACATTTTAGGTATTTTTATGATATCGACTGTGTTTAGGTGAAAGGTGATATTCCACAAGATTATATTCGACATATCATAAAGGTGTGAAAATTCTAAAGTTCGGTCAAAATTATTTTTAAAACTGTTGAAATACCTCTAAAAAGTGATGTTTTATAATCTTTGTTTGGTCTTATATAAAAATTCACGTATAGCACATATCACCATCATGTTTGATTTATTTGTATAACCACTCAAGATTTTTAACCAACACAAATATATGAAATAACCTCAAAATCCGTTGACGTAAGTTATGCAATTCGATGATGTGAAGTTAACGCGGACGGAGAACATCCTTACATACTTAGAAGTGCTGAGAAATTATGTGAAGACTTTTCTTGTCTCTTTCTCTCTCATGGTATACGACGTAAAAACCCGGAGAAAGTGATTTATCACAAATTTGTATGGGTTAAGTATAAATATTAGCTGTACGTCTTTATATCGTTACTCCAATTAACACAAATTATCGACCGACTGTTCAGTCGCCCCTCGTCTCCCAGCCCCAGGGCGCTAGTAAATGTGGAGCTATTGTTAAGTGCTATTTGTAACAGGAGATCCTGCCCGCTCTTTGATTTCTCCTACCGACTAGGTTAGGACAGGCAGGCGTGGACTGACGCTTGTTTGGAATACTTACTTTTTTAAACAGTTGCTTTTGTGGTCCTTAAGGCATAGTAATAATGTCGTTTTTTATTTAGAAGATTCATTGTTTAATGATTCCAATAATCTTTCCCTCAGAGCCTTTAACTGTATTTACACAATTGAAATAATGCTTGGTGGTTAGATCAAACGCCTGGATAGCGGAAAGTCACGAGTTCTTATCCCAGTTGCAGTCATAGACATAAAATACAAGACACGTCATATTCATACAAATTGAACGCTAAATTTGGCACGCTCTCATATCTGTTTGAAAACTTGTAACGCATGAAAAGGATAGCCATACTAAGCAGAATATGTGTGTATGAATGAGATAGCTATATGAACGTCCCGCGTTACATTCTCCGCGTTACAAGCCTTCTCTTCCCTAACGAACTTACGAGTGAAGTAGCATGCGACGTAATCGTGTACTGTCGCTAGGTTGTCTTCCACACACTTATGTATTTCTGCATTCGCTATCTCATTTATACCATTTGTATGTGAATAGTTGTATTGATTGAAATAATAAGTGATTTGTGTGTACTTCGCATGAAAAGAAACTCCACGAGATTTGTTTTTTGTTCCCGAATGATTTTTACACTTGTCAAAAGCCCAGGAAGGCATTTTGTCTCAGAAAAGAGCTTACAGCGATGCGTTTGTGGCAGCTGGTGACAGCTTGTTTGTCAAACGAATGTTTGTGCGAGACTAAACGCAGTTAATCTCAGGTATGCTACGTTGGCTTAGTTTCGCGCAGTCACGCGCGTTGTCTCAGTAACGTATCTACATTATTTAATTCATCTAAGGTTGCAGTAGTAGTATTTTTTATTGTGTGTTTTTCCAATAGTATTATTACGGTTAGATTTTATTATTACTATTGTTTAAATCTACCTCTACTAGTGCCCTCTTCTATCGAAGGGTGGTTATCATCAAAGCAATCTTCATCCTGTAAATGTAAGCTGGCTTCCTCTACTACGTCTTCCATCAATCTTCCTTGTGACTTTCGGGTAGGTAATCTTGTATTTGTCGCTACTTACGATGTGACCAAAATATAAAATGGTATTGTTTTACACATAACTGAAGAACTTCTAACGTAGTCTAGTCACTACAGGGTATATTGAGAATCGGTGTGATATATATCCTCCGAGCGATAATATACAAGAGAGAGCGCTGTAGAGAGAGCTGTAGTCAGTTTATGCGAGATTTTCCGGACTCGGCTAGATCTGGACGTGGCTAGGACTAGGGCTAGGGTATTTATACATCCATTCATAGCACATGTTGACATAATGTTTTTGTTTATTCGTATAACCATTTTTTCACAGTATTTAAAAATATATATATGCACCATGTAACCTAATAAATCTTTGAGTTATATCAATTTATTTCGCGTATCATCGGGACACGAAGAACATTCTAATAATACTTTAAAGCGGTGTGATAATTCGGTAAAATTTGCTGTCTCTTTCTTTCTCATGGCGTACGACGTAAAAAACTGGAAAACGTGATTTATCCCAAAGCTGTATAGGTTGAGTAAAAAGAATTAGCTCTCTCTCCATATATTGTTACTTCAAGTATTTATCTATATTTCAAATAATAACTTATCATACCAATTTATCTAACCTCGAATAACAAGAAAAAATAAAATAATGTATAACATGTATATAAATTAAATTACCTAATTTTTTTTTTTACATTCACTCCACACAGGAGTCCTTAAGGGAAATAATTGCCCTCAGAGCCTATGTCATCTTTGGAGATGCTGTGTGGAGGGTCTTTTTGAGAAAAGGAAGAAGTGAATTTGGGTCTTGAAGGGGCCCATGTTGATGGAGGGAGTAAACATCTTCCATTGAAATACCGGTAGAACAAGGACAGCATTCCTACCTGATGTCTGTCCTCCAAAGATTGCATCGATATCACAAATTATGAGAGAAGAGATTCAGATATGGTATAACAGTGCATGTGTTTTGCCGGACTCGGCTAGATCTGGGCGTGGCTAGGACTAGAGCTAGGGTATTTATAAATCCATTCATAGCTCATGTCAACAAAATGTTTTTATTTATTAGTACAACCACTTTCTCACAGTATTGTTTTAAACGAAAATATATCGTATTACCTAAAAAACCGTTTACCCATTTATGTCGCATATGAAAACGTGTGGACGGAGTCAACGGAAACGCGGGACACGAAGAAAATTCTAACAATACTTTAAAGCGGTGTGATGATTCGGTAAAATTTGCTGTCTCTTTCTTTCTCACGGTGTATGACGTAAAAACCAGGAGAAAGTGATTTATCCCAAATTGGTATGGGTTGGGTAAAAAGAATTAGCTCTCTCTCCTTATATTGTTACTCTAAGGCTGCAAAATTTTATGACGACTTTTCTTTTCTCTTTCTCTCTCATGGTATACGACTTAAAAACCCGGAGAAAGTAATTTATCCCAAATTTGTATAGGTTGGGTAAAAATAATTAGCTCTCTCTCCATACATTGTTGCATCTCTCTCCAAGGTTGCCATATTATGTGACGACTTTTCTTGTCTCTTTCTCTCTCATGCTATACGACTTAAAAACCCGGAGAAAGTGATTTATGGTAATTTGTACAGGTTGGGAAAAAAATATTATCGTTACTCCAAGATTATAACATAACATAACCTAATGCCGGCCCTACATCTTCAACCAATGGGCGTCCAACACCCAGCCCAGCATGATTACACACAAACACACACACACAATGCCACGTAATAATATAAACTACTCGAATGCGGCACAAAGCAGCAACTCTCCTTTGTGGATGACGTTCCTGAAATTCGACAACTTGACACCTTTTTGTTAATGTTAATTCGATTCCAATTCTTTTTTTACAGCGCTATTTGATAGATGTATTGTTGTTGTTTGTTAAGCACTTTCAAGGCGAGAAAGTTTCCATACAACTGGGAGAGGATACACTAAGAAGTCTAAAAAATACCCGAACTTGAAAGCAATTGATTTCATAAAAGAAGTTTATGATCGTTATCATATATATTTTTTTAAATAACTATTAAATCTCCCCATTCCCATCATTAAAAACTGAACTTAATTTAATTTAATATTTATTTTATTTATTATTTTACTTGACATCCATTTTTTTATTAGTTGGTATATTGCCCATTCCACTAGGCATAAGCCTAAGTTGGGATGGCAATTTGCAAAAGTGGTTTTTTAGCTACATATTAACATGTTAATACCGAAAATATAGTACATACTTAATAAAAATAATATAAATAAATGACAAATTTGAAGATATAGAATCTACATAATAAGAACTAAATTAAACTTGATTTTTAAGGTGAGTAATGATATATTTATTTATAAATTAACGGACTAAAGTCCAATTACAAAACCATATATAAAACATGAAATGGAAAAAAGAGCAACAGAGAAGGAATAGCATACACATAATAATAAATGAAGCGCTGACAAAAATAGGGCAAAATAAATATAAGAGAGAAAATTCAAGCCATGGTCTGGTCAAAGTTTTGGTAGAGTCGTAAAGAATGACAAAAATCATTTAGACTGCTACCAAAAATTTCAAGACCATGGCTTGAGTTAACAAGTCTTGACATTCTGGACATTGGAGAATTATACCCATAATTAGTATTGTGATGATTGAGGAACAGCAATTCATTGTTTCTGAGTCTACGGCAAGGATTTTTAAACTGGATGAGTTGCAACAGAGAAGGTGAGTAAATAAAACAATTAATTATTTTGTAAATGAAAATTAAATCAAAGCCTTTCCTGCAATTTTCTAATGAAGACATTTTCAATAATTGTTCAATTTCATGATATTGCTTTTAAAGGAGCTTTTGGTGTGTGTGTTTCTGATGGTGCTGGGCAGAGAATTGAATTGCTTAGTGGCGTTGTACTTAAAACTTTTTTGTCCGTAAGCGGTTTTATAAGTCGATATATGGACATTATTAAATTGGTACAATAGGATATTTTTTGAGTATAGTTGTTTCAAGTTTAGGACGTCTAGCTCCTTAAAAACAAATTCAGTGCTGTGATTTTGATTAAATACTTAGCTTGCATCTTGTATAATAGTAAAAAACCTTTATTTTTCATTACAATGTAAGTTTAATTTTCGCAGAAAGCAATGACTTTGTGGTTTGACATATTTAAAAAAAATAAAAAATTACTTTGTATAAGAGCACGTATATTATTTTATTTTTTATGACCGACCGTTTTCGCTTAGCCTAAGCATCATCGGGGTACAAAACTAAATTAAACAAAAATATAAAGTGTGCGGTTATATATACGAGTACATACATAAGGAGAACAAAATATTTAAAAAAAAAAAGAAACAGAATAATGAGAAAACAATAGAATGATATTTAAATTATAACAAAGGAACAGAGAGAAAGAGACAAAGCGTTAACTTAAAAGGTGATGAAAGAATAATGATAAATTTTATTAGTTTTCAGTAAAACCATGTACAACCGTGTTAAAAATGTGGATATCCGGAAATAATGCAAGGCTGATGTAAGCGTAATTAATAGGATTAAGAAAGCGACGCTTCGATGGTTTGAGCATGTAGAACGAATGTACAAAGAAAGGAGTGAGAAAACAATATATTACGTGAAAGTGTATGGAAAAAGAACTCGGTGACGCCCGAGGAAGTCATGGCACGATCAAGTGAATCAAATACATGAGTCGGGCCATGTGAAGAGTCAGAATGACAGAAGAGTATGTATGAGACGATGTATGTGAATGAAGCAAGGAGTGTGTGCCAATACAGAGTTGTGTGGCGTTCCGTCCGCTCTGTCTACCCGTGTGAAACGGCGTGATGGTTGGTTAGTTAGATACATTTTTTCTAATATCTGGGTATTAGGGAGTGAGCATTAGCTTTGCTAGAAGCATTTACTCAATAAAATGGTGGTACCTATCTTAAATAGTTTGAAAAAATGCATATTAATAATAACGAGGGCCTCCGTGGTCGAGTGGTAAGATGTTCAATTACGAATCCAAAGGTCGCGGGTTCAAACTCGGGATGCGGTATGCCAATAAATTTAATTTAATTTATTGTCTTATATATGAAGTTTATTTGCGGCACGTTCCAGAGTGGTAGATACACTTAGTATCGCCCTGGTAAAAGACCACCATTCAGAATCGAAACGTCGCTTTAAAATAGCATTAGTCGTGTTCGATGACCAGATCTGAATATCCAGGTGATTCCCAACCTTCTTCTTCCCCATCTCCCCCTCCTTACCTTTAGCACATACCTCACAACATACCCCAAATTGGGGATGTCATGGTCTCACTGGCTCTAGACGGTTGGGAGTTGGGATTCGTGTGCAATATTCACCGTAAAATAAATAAATAATAATAATGTATAAGTCAGTAGCAATAAAAGGAAAGACTTTAGTGCATTGGGTCCTAACGATTTTATAACCAAAGTCAGTGAACATTACCACTACGCAAAATATTTTTGCTGTCATGTCACGACCAAGCCAAGCACTAATCTTCAAAATCTATATTACTTAATTCTCTTATTCATTGGCCTAATTAAATCAACCGCCAAAAATTTTAAATTCAATCAGATTGCGTTAAAAATCATGTTTGATAAACGTTAAAATTCACTTATCTAAAAAAATTCTTGAGCATTAAAATTCATTTCGAAAATGCCCCGTCACAACATTAGTATTTATCTACTGGCAGCTTTTGTATTAATTATAATCGCCGTTTGATAATGAATTCGCGATATGGTAACACTGGAATCTAAACATTTGAATTAGGAACCCCTTCAGACACGCGGGGGAGTTTTGTTTTTTAATTAACAGGCCCATGCGAACGGCATATGCCGTTGTTAATTGATGCAAAGCGTTAGAATGGCTTTAGACATAGGGTCTTCCCAATTACTTTTCATAATATATTCTTTCCGCTTAAACCTTGGAGTAAGAATATATATGGATAGAGAACTAAATATTTTTACACAACCTATACAAATTTGCGATAAATCACTTTCTTCGGGTTTTTACGTCGTAAACCGTGAGAGAGAAAGAGACAAGAAAAGTCGTCACATAACATCGCAGCACTTCTAAGAATGTTCTCCGTCCGCGCTAACTTCACATCATCGAGTCGCATAACTTAATAAATTAAATTTGATTTAATAAATTTTATTTGATCAATATGTGTCATATCACATTTAATTTATATAAATAATATATAGTTTATTTGCTGCAGGTTCCAGAGTGGTAGGTACTTTAAGTATCGCCCTGGTGAAAGACCAACATTCAGAATTAAAACGTTGCTTGAAATTGCTTTACCCGTGTTTGGTGACCACATCTTAATAGCCAGGTATTCCCAACCTTCCTCTTCCCCATCTACTTCCCCTCCGCACTACCTTCAGCCTCACAACATACCACAGTTGTGGATGCCATAGTCTCACTGGCTCTAGACGATTGGCAGCAGTTGGGACTCTTGTGAACTTCACCATAAAAAACTGGACAAAGTAGACTTCACTTTAAAAAAATAATTGTAAATTATTGAAATTTGATTGTTATTCTTACTATACAGAAAAGAAAAAAGAATTGGCTGCAACCAGGACTAGAATTCGGAATCTCTCGCTTGCTTGGCGGGTGCGTTACCAATTGTTACCAAATCGCCTCAATCAACCACATATGACCTAAAAATCACCAACATTGATCAATTTATATTCCTTGAGAGGGATCCACTATTATCTTTGTAAGCGATGATTCCATTCGAACAAAATTACAAACTTAAATTAGTATCTTAAATAAACTAACGATTTTCATTTTACAGAAAAATCTTTAACTTTTGTACTTTTAACTGGCCTTTATTACGTCTTAATAAATATGTTTTCTTTATAGAACTCAAAGCATTAATTTTGAAAAAAAAAAATTTTAAAGTATTATTTTTTACATTTTCGTAGAAAGCAATCACTTTGTGGTTTGGCATATTTAATTAAAATAAAATAAAAAGCACCTTCTCAGTTGAAGTTTTACGTCTTTCATTTCTTATTATCTGTCTCTTTCTCTCTGTTCCTTTGTTTTAATATAAATGTTATTAAACTTTGAGATGAAGCACTCACTTTGTGGTAAGACATAATTAAATTTTAAATAAAAGTAACTTTGTTTTGACACCACTTTATTAGATACATATACCAACCGGTTTCGGCTCTACCTGAACCTTCTTCAGGGTTGAACAAATATGTATTGGTTGAACAATACATATTTGTTCAGGTAGAGCTGAAACCGGTTTGTATATGTATCTTATAAAGTGATGTCAAAACAAAGTTACTTTTATTTAAAATTATTTATATGTTATTCTTTTGTTTTCTTAATGTTCTCTTATTTTATTTTTTATTGTGTTCCCCCTCTGTGTGTACGAGTATATATAACCACACACTATGTATTTTTTATTTAGTTTAATTTTGACCCCGAAACCGGTCGGTCATAAAAATTGAAATAAAATCTGTGGTCTTTTACAAAGTTATAATTTTATTTTCACTATTATTGTTTATTTTGTAGGTACCCGGTAGCGAAAAGGGCCATTAGTTCCCTAAAACGCGGCACGCGACCGCCCTGCAGATACTGAAAGTAAAAGGCGACTAGGTATGGCTTTCTATTTACCCCAATTATAATGACCAACGGAGTAAGGACAAAGCAGAAGGCACCGTGACAATAATATTTTTTTACAGTATGTTGTTCAAAACAATTTACATTCTTCGTAAAGTTGACTTTTTTTAGATACGAAATCATTTACTCGTATAATTAAATACTAATATTTCTGACTTGAGTTCTGTTTCATTTAATAATACTTGGCTAATTTATATAGCGCCATTTTCGTGAAATATCACCTCAAGAGCGCTTGTCTTTATCTCTGAGATAAAGTTGCGAGAAGTTGATATGTATGAATAACAAATTTAATGTATCAACGTTTTTATCAAATCATTTAAATGAAAGATGTAAAATGTGGATATCCGAAAATAATGCACGGCTGATGTGAGCGTAATGTATAGGATCAAGAAAGGGACGCTTAGATGGCTTGGGCATGTAGAGCGAATGAACGAAGAAAGGAGTGTGAAAAGAATTTATGATGCGAAAGTGAATGGAAGAAGAAGTCGAGGACGCTCGAGAAAGACATGGCGCGATCAAGTAAATCAAATACTTGAATCGGGTCATGTGAAGAGTCAGAATAACAGAAGGGTAAGTATGAGACAATGTATGAATTTTAATGAAGCAAGGAGTGTGTGCCAAGACAGAGTTATATGGCGGTCCGTCCTCTCTGCCTACCCCTAGGGGAAACGGTGTGATGGTTAGTTAGTTAGTGAGTTATGTAAAATGTCGACACCAATACATTTTAAATCATTGTTTTTTTGTGAAGACCGCACAAGAGTCCTAACAGCTTGGAGCCCGTATGACTAAGGCATCCCCAATCTAAGTATGTTGTGAGGATGAAGGTAATGGGGAGGTGAAGATAATGGGTAAGAAGAAGGTTGAAAGTACCTTGCCATACAGATCTAGTCACTAAACACGGTTAAAGCCACTTCAAGCAACGTTTTGACTACGGAACTTGCCGCGAATAAACTGTGTATTATTGAACATTAATTAAATGTGAAAAAATACATATCGTTGCCGGAAAGGCAAGAGGTCTGAAGCGACATTTTGGGCAGTTTACATCAGAGCACTTTATTTTTTTTACAGTAAAATTCATAAGTCCTCAGTACCTGGTTGGATTTTGAAGAAAGAAATTAACTCAGGTAACTCAATGCTCTCACTGAGTTACCCGAAGCGACAAAAAGTTAAAGTCCCAAACTTGGGTCACTTGAGTCAAGCCTTCTCCCAAATGGAAAGTATATTTTAGATGGCTGAAGAGCCACAAAAGTCTTCAGAATCACACGAGAGTCAGAGCATTCAATGCATAAAAAAGATATTGATAAAAACTGCATATTTAAAACAAAAAAAACGTTTTTGAACAAAGTGTCGCTTAAGTCCTTTTGCCTTTCCAGTGACAATGTTCAAAATTAAATTTATTTGGGCCCGTTACTTCTAGATTTGTAGTCGAGCGTAGAGGCCTTCAAATTATGTGATTCTTCAGAATTGCTTTACGGTATGTCGATAGGCAGGTACTTTAAAATAATGATGTTTACTCATCTAAATAAGATTAGTGTTTTTTTTTATCAAACAGCTTGCTTTTTAAACTTTTAACACAAAAAAAATATTATTCAAATTGGAAATAACTTCATTAATGCTTATGTTTTTTTTAAATATCATAATAATATTAATAATTTAAACACACCTATTAAACAGAAAAAGCCAGAAAATAAAAACACAATGGTCACAACCGAGATTTGAGCTCGGATCCTCTACTCTATCTGGGAGTAACTGGGAATGCGGCATTTTAATCCATCTCATATTTTCATTGAAAATTATTAATGTTATTTTTTATTTGGTTGTGTCCATTGTCTTTTTATTTTCAGGTTTTTTTCTGTTTCACGCTTGTATTATAGATTATTGATATTATTTAAATATTTACAAAAAAATAACTTCCTACTTTTCACTATGTCACAATTGACAGCCTCGAATCCAAAGGTCGAATAACTTTTATTTAATTAATGTGTGTCATAACACATTTAATTCATGTAAAAATAATGAAAAAGTATTTTTGCGGCACGTTCCAGAGTGGTAGATACTCTAAATATCGCCCTGGTGAAAGACCACCATTCAGAATCGAAACGTTGCTTGAAATGACTTTAGCCGTGTTTGGTGACCAGATCTGAATAGCCAGGTACTTTCCAACCTTCTTCTTCCCAATCTCCTGCCCCTCCCCACTGCTTTCAGCCTCACAATATACCCTATTTGGGGATGCCATAGTCTCACTGGCTCTAGACGGTTGGAAGCAGTTGAGACTCTTGTGCGGTATTCACGTAAACAAAAAAAACCACGCTTTAAGCGTGACGTTAGACATTACCTTCACAAACAAATCAGGTATTATTGTAAGACATTTTAATCAATCTCATATTTTCATTGAAAATTTTTAACATTATTTTTAATTTGGTTGTGACCACTGTCTTTTGTTTTTTTAACTTTTTCTCTTTCACATTTGTGTTTTAGATTATTTATATATTTACAAAAAATAACTCCCTACTTTTCCCTGTGTTATTATCCACGCTCTAAGCGTGACGTTAGACATTATCTTTACAAACAAATTAGGTTTAATTGCAAGTGATAGCGAACATAAACTGCACACGTACCCACACATGTCGGACTCTAATTAATTGAGACATCTAGCCCAATTTACCTGGAATATTTTGGCCTAGGTCAAATTAGCTCTGTAGATCAAATCTTAAATAAACAAGCACTGGCAGTTGAACACGATGTGTATTTAATTAAATAACTACAATTTTATAGTGATTTGATACTCAAAATAATTTTCGAATGACAATGATCAAGGGATAGCAAAGAATGACATTGAGCATTACTTTGTAGCATTCTAATACAAGCAATACTGTGAATAATTTATCTGCAAATATTCTATGGGTAGGTAGAAAAATGTCTAAGGTTTCTATTGAATACATTTTTTTAACTTCAATCCTTTATATTATATGAAAAACGTATTGAAATATCAGTAAAAAGTGCAGTTTTAAAACCGAAAGGCATTTTTGAACGTTTTACTTAAAGTTCTAGTATGCATTTAATAAAGAATTTAAAAGATTACAGTATAAGAGTTGTATTCACTGGAAACCTTAGACATTTTTCTAACTACCCATGTAGAATTAACAAATATTTAATTTGTAGTTTTGCTTGTACTAGAAAACAAAAAAGTGTGTGTTTTTGGGTGCTGACCCTTAAACAGTAATCTTAAATAAAAAAATCTTTTTTTTGTTATACCGTTATTTTTATCTACATGAATCCTGCTTGGGCCACCCCAATTTGGGCATGTTGTGAGGCTTAAAGTAGTAGTGAGAACAAGAAGATGGAAAAGAGGAAGGTTGGAATACGATACATTGTCCACATAAAAAATATTTGAATATTGTCTAGTGTGTTTTTTTTTTAATATTATATTAAAATAAAAATCTACTTTCTTTCAATGTCATTAGAATTTTCTTTTTTGAAGTCGAATAATGAGTTTAAAACATGCTGTATGCAAGCAATGCATCTTTGTAAGTACTGAATTTATTTGTACTCTTTTTCGGTTTCGGTTTCGTTACATATCGTCGCTGAAAAAGGCAAAAGAGCTTAATCGACACTTTGGTCTAAAATGAGTTTATTTTTCTGAGCGTATTCGCTTATTATATATAAACTTAGTTTTTTATATAAATTAGTTATTACCTTTATCTTTTCCTGCATTGAATGCAGAAAAAAAAAGGATGAACTTGGTTAATTGAAAAATTAGTTAAATATGCAGTGTTGTAGAGTTTTTTTTCTTCGTCGATCATTTCCGACTCTCGTTTGATTCCGAAGACTTTTGTGGCCCTTCAGCCATCTAAAACATATTTACCATTTGGGAGAAGGCTAGACTCAAGCGACACAAGTTTGAAACATTTTTTAGCTCTTTGTCGCTTCGGGTAACTCAGTGAGAGCCTAGAGTTACCAGAGTTAACTTTTTTCTTCAAAATCCAACCAGGTACTGAAGACTTATGAATTTTATTGTAAAATAATAAAAAAACTTCAAAGTGCTCTGGTATAAACTTTCCAAAGTGGCGCTTCAGCCCTTTTGCCTTTCCGGCGACGATATAGTTAGCTAGTTACTAGATTATTGCAAGCATTAGGCGAGAGCTGTGAACTCTGTATCTAGAATCTAAATAATTTAACATTAATCCTTACGACTGAGTGTTGCCATGTTGCGTATTGTTTAAAAATAAAAAGTAATTAATTTCCCAGGGTGACCGTGCGCGCGCAGTTGACCCGAACTATTGGGACTGTCACTGTCGTGTTGTTTGGGATATTAATGTCCCAAACAACTGGTGTTTTAATTGCATTCATTCTAACGCTTTTGCCTGATGCATCAGCATGCATTATTGCATTAGCTGCATTGTAATGGGATTTTCATTACAAGTTTTACCGTTTGGGGGTGTGGACGTTAAGAGAAATTAGGCGTAAAATGATCAGGATAATAAAGATTTTTAACTGTGTTAGATAGAAAAAATACCACCTTTTTTTTATTTATATGAATACCGCACAAGAGTCTCAACTGCTCCCAACCGTCTAGAGCCAGTGAGACTATGGCATCCCCAAATAGGGTATGTTGTGAGGCTGAAGGTAGTGGGGAGGGGCTGGAGATTGGGAAGAAGAAGGTTGGGAAGTACCTGGCTATTCAGATCTGGTCACCAAACACGGCTAAAGCCATTTCAAGCAACGTTTCGATTCTGAATGGTGGTCTTTCACCAGGGCGATACTTAGAGTATCTACCACTCTGGAACGTGCCGCAAATAAACTTTTTATTATTTTTATATACAAAAGTTATTTGCGCACGCCGGGTTTGAACCCGCGACCTTTGGATTCGTAGTCGAGGGTCTTACCACTCGACCATGGAGGCCGTCAACATATCCACCTTTATTACTATAGAATACAAAAAAAAAACATATTTTTTTAACAAATGTATTCATTGGAGCCAGTGTAATAATGGTATCACAATTTGTAGAAAATGTTGTGTAGCTAAATAAAGCGGAGGAAGGAGATGGGGAAGAGGAAGGCTAGGAAGTATCTTGCTGATGAGATCTGGTAGAAAATATAAAGATTTTTATATTTATTTTATTTTTTTGTAGAAAGCAATCACTTTGTAGTTTGACATATTTAATGAAAATGAAATAATAACTTTGTATAAGACCACAGATTTTATTTATTTTTTTAGGACCGACCGGTTTCGCTTAGCCTAAGCATCATCAGGGTACAAAATTAAACTAAACAAAAAATGTATGGTGTGTAGTTATATAAACTCATACATACAGAGGGAGAAAACAATATAAAATAAAAGAGAACAGTTAGAAAGAAAACAAAATACATTTAAATTATAGCAAAGGAACAGAGAGAAAGAGAGAGAAAATATGAAGTAAAAGAGGCAAAACGTCAACTGAGAACGTGATAAAAGAATAATGAGAAATTTTATGAGTTTACGGGAAATATACCTAGTATTGGACTATTGGACAAATTTGATTGATTGTTAAGAATTTGACTATTAATTTTAATGGCTTAAATTAAACAATAAAATATTAATTATTAATTTGAAAGATTAAATAATTTACAAGCACTAGAAATAAATAAAGTCGAAACGTTGTTTGAAATGGCTTTGGCCGTATTTGGTGACCAGATCTGAAACGCTAGGTACTTCCCAACCTTCATCTTCCTCATCTCATTTCCCTCTCCACTACCTTCAGCCTCACAACATACCCCAATTGGGGATGCCGTAGTCTCACTGGCATCAGTTGGTTAGGAGCAGTTAGGACTCTTGTGCTCTACACACTATATAAAAAAAAGTGTATGGTTGAAAAAGATTATGATATAATGTGATTGTCCAGTTATTTTTTTTTTACTGCGTATTCCCCACAAGAGTTGCAACTGCTCCCAACCTTTTGGAGGCAGTGGAATAGTGGCATCCCCGATATAAGTATGTTGTGAAACTAAATGTAGTGGGAAGGAGATGTGGAAGGGAAAGGTTGAAAAATAGCTGGCTATTCAGATCTGGTCACCAAACACGGCTAAAGCTTAGAGATAGTCGATGTCAGAATTGGGTATACCTGCGGTTTCAGTTACCGGTGACCGGCGAGGAACCGGTTATTTATCCAGTTCTTTCTGGAACTGGTTCCTGGTGCCAGAAAAGTTCCACGAAGGAGATTTAATTTTCAAATCAAAAAGTACTAGCAAATCAACAAAAAAACCTCTCCGAAAAAAAGCACTTGTCCGTATAGAGATTTGAAATCGAAAGGTACTAGCAAATCAACAAAAATTCTCTCCGATAAAAAGCACTTGTCGGTATAGAGATTTGAAATCGAAAAGTACCAGCAAATCAACAAAAAATCCTCTCTGAAAAAAAGTACAAGCAAATCGACCAAAGTTCCTTCTTAAAAAAGTATTAGCAAATCAACAAAAACATAGAACTGTGGAGCCGGTTCCTCGGAGAAATAATATTGACGGTTCCAGTGACCGGCTCGGAACCGGTTCCTTTTAACTGAGACAGGAAAATCGACTATCTCTACTAAATCTATTCCAAGCAACATTTCGATTCCGAATGGTGGTCTTTCACCAGGGCGATGCTTAGAGTATCTACCACTCTGGAACATGCCGCAAATATATTATGCATAATTTTATATGAATCAAATGTGTGATGATACATAATAATTAAATTTGAACCCGCCGCCTCTAGATTCGTAGTCAAGCGTGTTACCACTTGACCACGGAGGCCGTCAAATTTAAAAAAAATGTCCCTATATTTTTAACTATACTGGAACACTATCATCCTCTTTGGTGAAATCTTTTACCACAGTAATAAATACGAATTAATCTACAATGCGAAATTCCCACCAGAAATAGTAATTCAACAACCTTTAAAAAATCTGGAACAAAATATTTTAAAAAAAAAAACAGTACCCTTTCACTCCCACTCGAAATAAATCCAAAGTGCCTACCCTCGAATAAACGAAACACCCTCGAAACATTTCAATTACCATAAACTCCGACCACGCAACAGCCACGCGTCGCGTTTAAAAATAATGTTCCGTTTTGTGCGGAGGGCCCTCGACCAATGGGAGGGCCGGAAATCGGGCATGCGCACGGCGGCACTCCATAGACAAAACGCGCGCACGCGCCAAAATAAAAGTGAAGTATAATAATTATTTATGGCCGTAATGTTTTTTGTTTTGGAATATGTTTGATCTTGTGATTTTATTTTGTGGTGGATTGGAAAAGTAATTTGGGCTATTAATTGTATTTTTTATCTGAAGAGTAAGCATTTTTTATTTTTACTTTATGAGATCTGACCTAAAAATGTTTCCTAGATAAAAGGCTTCGTTGATTTCCTAAGATTAATTTATAAATAGCTCCTTACAGCAATTCAATGAGTCAAATAAATAAATAACAACTAGGATAATGTTGAGTTTTAACATGACAATATTATTGATATTGTTAAAAGACTCAATGCCGGACATTGGTAAGATCTAAATATATTTCGACTTTAGAACCTTTAGCACTGGACATTTTTTTTAAAGAATGTCAAACGGGATGCTCGGGTTACGAATAACCTGACAATATTTGAAAAACTCCTACTGCCATCATAATGAGCGGAAAGTGTTGCTTGTGCAATGATGGAGGACTTAGCTAGTAGAGGAATTGAACCCACGACGCCCGGGTGGGAATCCAACGCATTTGTCTATACAGCTACTGACTGGTCATATTAGAGTGGTAGATACTTTCAGTATAGCCCTGGTGAAAACCACAATTCAAAATCGAAACGTTGCTAGAAATGGCTTTAGCTGTGTTTGGTGACCAAATATTAAGAGTCAGGTACTTCATCACCTTTTCATATCTGTTTCCCCTCTCCCATTGCCGTCAGCCTCACAACATACCCTAATAGAGGATGCCATAGTCCCACTGGTTACGGGGAGTTGGGACTCTTGTGCGATATTCACACAAAAATAGCTGAAAATCTGTTGAAAAATATAACGCAAACTACGAAATGTGCAAACTGTTGACGCTAGGGCTCACTAATGCGAAATTTTCCGTTGTGACAAACAAACAGTTAAATCGATTTATTGTTAAGAAAATACATACGAGTACCCGAGAATATAAACATGCAGAATATGAATGGCGGTTCTGGACATCCGGCTAGTGAAATCTAGTCACTTAAGATAATCAGTATAAGTACCTAAAATTATTATTAAGAAACCTTTACAGACTTTAAGGTAAAATGATAATTTAAAAAATGATAATTAAAGTTCCGATGGCCTGAAATTGGTAAGAACATATAATCCATAAATTAAGGGAATTGTGAGAGACCAAATGAAGTGGGGATAGGAAGGAGAAAGAGATGAGGAAGTAACTGCTATTCAGATTTGATTACTAAATATAACTTTCAGCCATTTCATCAAACATTTCGATTCTGACTAGTCGTTTCTCACCAAGGCAATACTGAAAATATATTCCACTACTTTTTGAAAAGCGAAAGCGAATATTTCCACTTCCAAATACCGCTAATATGAATTCCTCTAACTATCAATTACCTCATTCCTACTATCTCAACCCAGTTACCTCAATTAAAAAATCATCATACATTTTAATTCGATTTGACCCACTCAATTACATAGATAAACACAGTTCGTAGAAAATAATTAACCAGCCGAAATGAGTACCTGGCCACATAACCTCACACAAGCACCTACCCACCTTCGTAGAGAACAACTACATGATTGCCACTCGTTAGGTACCGAGTAGTGACTTCCATATTTAATAACAGCTCCCCAAATAATGTTTGTTTAATGATTTATGTAACGAGATTAGATAAATAATCTTTCGCATAGGGCGCCCGTCGCGATATTCGGTATTTAATTTGAATTAGTTGCGTCGCACAGTGGCTGAAATCGCAATATAACTGGACAAACATATTAAAGAAAAAAAGAATGAATGTTGAAAGTAATCTTTTTCTGACGGATTTCAAGAAGCCAATAATTATTTTTGTATATTTAAATAACATCAATAATCTAAAACACTCGCATGAAACAGAAAAATACAGAAAATATAAAAACAATTGTCACAACCGAGACTTGAACTCGGATCCTCTACTCTATCCGGAAGTAACGCCTTAACCGATCCGGTCATTAGGACCTTATTATAAAGTGGCATTTTGATAGATCTCATATTTTCATTGAAAATTATGAATATTTTTTTAATTTCTTCCAATTTTTGGTAGCCATCTTTGTAACGGATTCAAAGCTCAACCCGAGTTTATTGAATACTTAGATAGTGTCTTGGATAAATATGTTTTTTTTTTTTAAATACGGAAGATCTTGGAATGGTTAAATGGTTGTGACCATTGTCTTTTTACTATCTGTCGTTTTCTGCTTCATATTTGTGTTTTAGATTATTGGTATTATTAAAAAAAACATAAGCAACAATGTTATTTCTAATTTCAACAATGATTATTTTTACCATTGTATATTAAAATTTTGTTTTTATCGATATTCGTTGGATTGAATTCGAAAAAACAACATTTTTGCTATTAAAAATCTTGTAAGAGGTTGTTGACCCATGTCGCAAAAAGCACACGTTTAAAAACTTTTGGAATAAAAAGTTGAGATAGAAAACAATTGAATGTGTTATCAGGTACAATTAGACTGACACACTTAAAAAGGGAATGAACACATAAATGGCTTACTTGTACAATGTAGTACAGTTACGCCAACACCGTTTTTTAACATTTAATATTTTTCTTTCGGACCAGCAATATGATCTAGAATGCTTTATTGTTTTACTTATTTTGTTATTATATAATCTACATTATAAGGAGAGTCCAGCCTTGAATCTGCCACAACATTCGTTAAATATCTTTCACTTTTTTTTATAATCTCTTCATTAATTATCTGAACGTAGAATAATTACCGACTTAACTTGTTGACAGCCCTGAACTATAATACTTAATTACATTTCATGTTCCTGGTAGGACAGTTACAAGGCAGTACCTGCCATACTATTGTAACAATTTTGCTTCAACCTCACAATTTAACACGCCTATGTGACGAATACAACATCTGGGAAATAAATACTCTGATGCAGTTGATATATTTAGCAGGTCAATATCATACTATAAGTATACCTTAGTACAGTTTTTTTTTCATCTAGTAAAGCTAATTTATTTGATGAAACTATTTAACTCTGGAATGTGCCTGTTATTCAATACTATTTTTTATTTATTGTACAATATCTTTTGCACTGTTTGTGATTATATTGTTTTAAAAATATGTTGATATTTGTGTAAAAGGCTTTTAACGGGCGTAAATAAACAAATATACATTTTTAATTCCTTATATTATTTCGTATCTAATATTTTTGTCCACCTTTTATTGCGTTTTGGACGTTTGTGCGTTGAAAGTTGGTAGTTGTTAGTGGGTTTGTTATAGCTTCCCCTCGGTATAAAGGCTAGCAGGCACGCGACTCGAGCTTTACTAGATCGTATCTGCGCATCCGACTCTTTATTAGTTTATTAATTAGGCCCCCGTAACCATTTACCCGTGGTGGATCACCAATTAGGGGGCTGCGCCACACGACCCATTCTGGAGAGGATACAATGTAGGTATAACTTGTGGCAGAGTGGTCTGATGCGCACGGAAGCTACCTGAGTAGTTACTATTTTTTTAACCCTTATGTGACTGAAGAAAACTACACATTTTAAAATTAAAATAAAGGTTTATTTTTCAGTATTTCATTTGTTGAAGTTTGCTCGACCACTTTTATGACGTAATATATTTCGACTCAGTTCAATACTTGGGGAAGTGGATAGGAATTTCACCCAGTACCATCTTTTCTTGGGGTTTTTAATTAAGTCCAAGTAATTACAAAAAGTATTTTAGATACAGGTGATCTACTTTAAACACAACAGTGCATAATATTTATCATTAAAAATAAGATAAAATGATTAGTAAATACGGACAAGCTTCAATTTCCATATAAAATACATAAGGGTACCTGAGTACTCTTTCACCACTTTTCAGCACCATTTCTTCAAATTGATACGTGGATGTTTCGAAAACTTAGCTATCATAAAGAGCATTAATTTTTATGTTCCCGATGGTTATCGCCGTCATCGACAGCATATATTGTTTTATCGCCCGGCCTGCAGGACTAACTTGCCAATGGTCATGCCGGTGGGGAGGGCACTCTTGCTGTTGAATCGAATCGCTTCGGATATCGATATTTTTTGCATCAGCGAAACTGTCTTTAAACAACAAGTTTTATTGCTGCTTGCTTAACTTGTATTTACTATGTATCTATTCTGTGTAGTTACAAAATCTTGTCTTATATTGTATATTATATGCAGTGTACTCTGTTTTTTTTGTTTTTTTGTTTAATCCATACATATTTTTCTACATATCTTGAATAACGCCTTAAAATTTTATTTTGTAATGGTATTAAAATGAATAAAGAAATTGAATTATGCGTTTTCCGCTAACCTATCACCCTCGACATATTCAACGGTTATGTTCAATTGTTCATTTTCACTGTTGTGGAGAAGTCGGGAAGTTTCAGCCAGCTAGATTTACTGGAACATGAAAAAAAATCTATGTTGAAAACGGAAAGGGTACCCGGGTACCCTTTCAGTCACCTAAGGGTTAAGAAAGACAAACATTCCTGGGTTACGAATAACCTGACAATATTTTAAAAACTCCTACTACCATCATAATAGGCGGAAAATGTTGCTTGTGCGACAATGGAGGACTTAGCTAGGGGAAGAATTAAACCCACGGCGCCCGGATGGGAATCTCAGCTACTAACCGGTCTAAACTCTACGCATTCTACTCCTGTTAATACTATTATTGTACATATGTTATTTTGTTCCAACACGACTGGGCTTGTGAATGAAGCAAGGAGTGCATGCCAAGACAGAGTTATATGGCGGTCCGTCCTCTCTGCCTATCCCTGCGGGGAAACGGCGTGATGGTTAGTTAGTTAGTTTTTTTTACGACTGGGCTGATTATGCAATACTCAAGATACCATATTACACGAGTTTATGTATAAAAAGAACAAAAATGTAATAATTATTAACAATAAATAAATAAAAATATTTTATTATAACAAAAGACAAATGATAATGTTAATTTTTATTTTTTGTAGTTAATACCACACAAGAATCCTAACTGTCAGGAGCTAGTGAAACTATGGCATCCCCAATTGGGGTATGTTGTGAGGCTGAATCTAGTAGGAAGGGGAAGACGAAGGTTTGGAAGTACCCGGCTATTCAGATCGGGTCACTAAACACGGCTAAAGCCATTTCAAGCAACGTTTCGATTCTGAATGGTGGTTTTTCACCAGGGCGATACTAAGAGTATCTACCGCTCTAGAGCGTGCCGCAAATATACTATATATTATTTTATGTGAACTAAATGTGTTATGATACATATTAATTAAATAAAAGTTATTTGCTCTCGCTGGATTTGAACCAGTGACATCTGAAACTCCTACCACTCGACCACAAAATTAGACGTAGTTATGCAGAAGGCGTCCAACCCCAAAAATATGAAACTGAGCAAAAGGCGCTCGAAAATATGACGATAAAAAGGTATTAATATGCGTAATCGGCATTTGTAAAGTGAATATCAGTGTTTTTTTTTTCTTTTTTATGAGCATTATTATAAACAGGTCATTTATAATCTATCAATTTTTTATTTAAAAAGTATTATATCTGCAATGTGCGTTAATTTTTTTTTGATTTTATGGATTCTTTCGTAATCCTCTTTAAGCTGGGGCTTTACAAATACCCCTCATAATGACTATCTAATAGTACTGCGTTATTAGGCCTTATTGCTATCACCATCTGATGGTTTTATTTGACTTGACTGAGTTTATTTTTACATTAGTGTTTTCTTAGGGAAAAGATCTTTACTGGATTAAAAACCCTAAGCAAGGAAAAGATAAAAGAAATACATAAGTTCTGAACTTGTTACTGTTTGAAAAATTTTGTTTGACCGAAGTTAAATATTTCATGTTTTTTCTACTTGGAGCTGCATCCTTTTTCATTTATGGGATCTTTCCTAAGGAGAAAAGAGGCGTGGAGTGGGAATGGGATAGGATTTTACCTTAGAGCAATAATATACAAGAGGTATAGCTGTAGATCGACCTGTAGTCAGTTTTTACTAGCTTTTACCTTGAAATAACTGACTCAGTGGCTAAGACTGGGGCTACGGTATTTGTAAATCCATTCACAGCACATGTCGACATAATGTTTTTGTTTATTCGTATAGCCACTTTTTCACAGTATTTATATCAATAAAAATATAGCATATAAGCAAATAATCCGTTTAGTTGTGTCAAGTTAAGTGCCATAATAAAAAATGTGGGCGGAGTCCCGCGGTGGCCCAGTAGCTTAAGATCATTGTGTCACTACGTAAAAGCAAGGAATTAAATTTGTTGTCTCTTTCTCTCTTATGGTGTACGATGTAAAAACCCGGAGAAAGTGTTTTTTCGCAAGTTTGTGTAGGTTGGGTAAAAATAATTAGCTCTCCCTCCATATATTGTTACTTCAAGGATTTTACCTAGCCGATGTGATGCAAGTCATACGTCTCGTCCACCATTTCGGTTTCCTCGGCTTCTCCCTGGCTGTCCTCACGGAAGGTCATAATAATATGCTTCGGCATTCTGTGCCTGTAGTAGAACGGTAAGTCCTCGGGTGTATTGTAGTTTCCAAGCCCACTAATCAGTGCGTTATTCGGGTTTAGAGTTTCGTAGAATCGCGTTGTGAGATCAAATGCGTGCTCCTGTATGCTAGGTATTTCTTCCTGTTCGTGTAAGCGTTTGAGGTTTGTGTAAAGAGGTGTGTTGTAGATGATTTTCACGCATTTGTTTTGTGTAACTTGTATCTGGTTGAATGTTGAGTGAGCGATGTTGCTCCAAACCGGGATCGCGTACGTCATAGATGGCCGGATGAGACTATAGTACAGGCGAAGTTTCTTATTTTCACTCAGTGAGCTCTGGCGCTTGAAAATTGGGCTGATTGCCCCGATCGCTCCCTGTGATTTCCTTCTCGCTATCTGAATGTGTGATTTCCACGTCAAACGAGTATCCATGGTTAGTCCCAAGTATTTTACTTCGGCTTTCCATTCGATCATTTTTCCACCCATTGTTATATTGCGTTTGCAATGTGCGTTAATAAAAGTAAAACGAATTACCAAAAATCTATCACATTTGGAGTTTGGATGTTTTCAGCAGATATGAATCTCGTATTTATCTATAGGAAAACACTATAGTAAATTGTGGGTTGGACGCTTTCTGCATAACTACGTCCAAGTGTGCCTATTTCGGGCATACCGAACACGCCCACAGCAACACTAGCACCGCTTTATCTGTTCAAATGACCGGATTAACAGTTTGTAACGCTTTGACTAATTTCAAATAGATATTTCACCTCGTTGATAAGAAGTACGACAAAGTGAAAGTGGTTCACTTTGAAAAATAAAGTGGAATGTGTTAACAGTTGGCGGCGGCTCGAGCAACTGCTCCGATAGCCGTGATCGTCTAGTGGTTAGGACCCCACGTTGTGGCCGTGGTAACCCAGGTTCGACTCCTGGTCACGGCAGTGGTGAAACACTGTCATGGCGGAGATTTTCTTTTTTTTTAAACTTTTTTTTTTACAATAACTTTACTCAGGGCCTATGTCATCTTTGGGGATGCTGTGTGAAGGGGCTTTGTGAGGAAAGGAAGGAGTGAACTTGGGTCTTGAAGGACCCATGTTGAAAGAGGGAGGAAACACAGAGGCCGGCAAATCGTTCCACAGCCCAACTGTTGATCATAAGAACGAGTCGTAAAAGCGACCCGTTCTTATGTATTGAATGTCAACCGTGTACAAATGTTGGGTGCGCGTTTGTCAAGTTTCCCAACTATGCACCGGTGCCGAAGGGATCAATGACGCGAGTTCCTCGGAGCATCTTCCATTGAAATACCTGTAGAACAAGGACAGCATTCCCACCCGACGTCTGTGCTCCAAAGTTTGCAATCCGTGTGTTAATATAGGAGAATCTATCCAACGGACCGCCTGTTTCTGCACAGAGTCAAGGGGTTTTTTCAGGAATTTAGGGGCTTCAGACCAGAGGTGTCTGCCAAATTCAACAGTGGGGCGTACTTTCGATTTTTACAGGGTCAGCAGTTGTGTACTATCGAAGTATCTGCGGGCCCTGTACAACACGCCCAACTTCTGAGAGGCTAACTTTACTCTGACTTCGATGGAGCCCCGGTGCCTTAACTGGTCACTTAAGGTTACACCAAGCATTTCAATGGAAGGTTTACTGGCATTGCTATGTCATCTTTGGAAATACCGCATGGGGGGTCTTTTTGTGGAAAATAAGGAATAAACCTGACTCTTAAAGAGTCCCATATTGTAAGAGGGAGGAAACACAGAGGCTGGTAAATCATCCCACAACCGAGCTTTTAAACCAAAGAACGAGTCGTAGAAGCGACTCGTTCTCATGTGTCGAACGTTGACCGTGTACAAATGTTTGGTGCGTGTTTGGCGAGTTTTACCCGGCTGTACACACCGGTGCCGAAGGGATCAATGACGCGAGTTCCTTTCAGCATCTTCCGTTGAAATACCGGTAGAACAAGGACAGCATTCCCATCTGACGTATGTGCTCCAAAGATTACAAACAGTTGGTTAAGATATGTCTCTGCACAGAGTCTATGGTTTTTATTTATTAAAGTTGCACACTGCCATAGAAAGTACAGAATTAAAAAAATCCACCGTACTTTTGGAAACTTTTTATGTCTGGAGCTACATGGCATTATGTTGGGCTATGGCATCTCTACTATGAGGGAGTGTTGTGGGGAAGGTAGAGAGAAAGAGAAAGGTTGATATGTAGCCGGCTATTAAAATCTGGTCAACCGTTTTGACTATATAATAGTGGTTTCTCACCAGGATGGTACTGAGAGTACCTACCCACCGGTTAGTTGCCGAGTGGACTAATGCTTTGGGTTCCCACCCAGGCATCGTGGGTTCAATTCCCCTGCTAGGCAAGTCCTCCATCATTACACAAGCAACATTTTCCGCTTATTATGCTTAAAACTCTTACTAATATTAGATGTTACTAGGAGTTTTTCAAATATTGTCAGACTATTCGAAACCTGGGAATATTAGCTTTTTTCAAATGGAGGTACTTTACAAATTATTTTTATCATAAAAAAAAAGAAATGAAAGAATAACTTTGTACAGACCACGAATATTATTAAAAATTTTATGATCGACCGGTTTCGCTAAGCTTAAGCTTCATCGGGGTACAAAATTAAACTAAACAAAAAATACATAGTGTGCGATTATGTATACGTACAGAGGGAGAACAGAATTTAAAATAAAATAACAAAACAATGCGAAAAAATGTGAAAAATATTTAAAGGATAACAAAGGAACAGAGAGAAAGAGACGATATGAATTTGAAGAGACAAAACTTCAACTGAGAAGGTGATTAAAGAATAATAAAAAAAAATATTAGTTTACAAGACCTAATATTGAACTACTGGACAAATTCACCTGATTATTAAGAATATGACTTTTAATTTTAGTGGCTTTCTTTATTTCTAGTGCTTCTAAATTATTTAATCTGATTTTTTTTTATCATTTAAAATCACTAATATATTATATTCCATTTTAAAAAATTAACAAACTCGGGTTTGAATATGCCACTTTCTGGGACCGGAGTTTAGGAGTTTGTCGCTCTACCACGGAGGTAAATTTTATTTGGAGGTTAAAATGAATAAAACAAAACGTTTCAATAATAATTATGATTTTTTAATAATTATCCTATCACATATCCATGGATTATAATTATCAGTAGAAATAAATAATATTTACATTTTACAACTACCATTAAATTATTTTTGACATATAGATATCTACTTACAATTTTATCACAAATTTTAAAAAAACACTCGCTTTCATATCATTATCTTGCTGATATAAGTAATAAATTGTACAAACAAATATATTCAAATTGTTGATTAAACAATATTCGAAAATACAGAAAGTTCTTAAAATATACGAGGCCTGTTCAAAGGAAAAGGTGAATTTTGAATTTTTGCGGGCTGTGTACATTCGATTATCGATTTTTTTAAGTTTGTTATGTTGGTACACATATGTTTATCATATGTTAGCATTATCAGCCATTTTGGATCAGTGGTTTGTTTTTGACAACTGGGAATGTAAGTCACGTTTTTGTGTGTTCTTTGTTTTTTTACTTGTTGAAAAAAATGGATTTTATTCTTTGATCCATTTTTTTCAAAAGTAAAAAATCTAAGAACACACAAAAACGTGACTAACCTTTCCAGTTGTCAAAAACAAACCACTGATCCAAAATGGTTGATAATGCTAACATATGATAAACAAATGTGCACCAAAATAACAAACTTTAAAAAAATCGATAATCGAATGCACACAGCCCGCGAAACTTCAATATTCACCTTTACTTTTGAACAGGCCATACATAATACATTGATTATAATATTACCGCTGACAGCTACCTTGTAACCTCTCCCTCTTATTTTTAAACCACACATGTGACAGAAAGAGAGATCACAACAGAGTTCTCAGCGGCAGAATCATATAGAATACACGAGATTAATTATTAATCTGCCCCTTTGACTAGTTATTGACCGTCGTTGAAAAATGCTTCTTTACTGTTCTTTTTAACCATTGTAATTTGGATTTAATTTTAATCAAATACCGTTTTTAATTATTTACTTGGTATTCTTATCTTTCACTTTTGACTTCTGTTTCGCCTTCCACAGGGATTATCAATCTGTGGTGAATTCAGTAACATACATTTAAAAGGCAAATCCATAAATGCCTATTTATTTATAAATTAACGGGCTAAAGTCCAATTACAAAAAATACACACTCGTATAAAACACGAAATGAAAAAAAGAGCAACAGAGAAAGAATAGCATATACTCGTACATAATAATAAATGAAGCGGTGACGAAAATAAGGCAAAATAAACATAAGAGAGAACATTCAAGCCATGGTCTAGTCAATGTTTTGGTAGGGTCGTAAAGAATGAAAAAAAAAACATTTAGACTGCTACCAAAAATTTCAAGACCATGGCTTGAGTTAACAAGTCTTAACATTCTGGACATTGGAGAATTATACCCATAATTAGTAATGTGATGATTGAGGAACAGCAATTCATTGTTTCTGAGGCTACGGCAGGGAATTTTGAACTAGATAAGTTGAGACAGAGAAGGTGAGTCAATAAAACGATTAATAGTTTTGTAAATGAAAATTAAATCAAAGTCTTTCCTGCGCTTTTCTAATGAAGACATTTTCAATAATTGTTCTATTTCATCACGTGAATAATGGCCTCTTTCTCGCCCTTATCTCTCTATTGTAAAGAAGCAATGATGACTACTTCACACAGTTTCCCCATTGAAGTATTTACTGCTAAGCTATTATTATATATTTTCGCAGAAAGTAATCACTTTGTGGTTTGACATATTTCATGAAAATGAAATAATAACTTTGCATAAAAATTATAAATCTGTGGTCTTATACAAAGTTGTTATTTCATTTTCATTATTATTTTAGTACATAGTTTAGAATTGAATTATTTTCAATATTCACGAGAGTTTGACAAAGCCTTTCGGAAGGCGGAACAGCTGTCACGTTAAAAAATAACTGTGCCTATCAGAAAACAATTCCGCATTTCTGCATTTACACCGCAGGATTGGCGCGAAGCGTCATTTTTCGTAGGCACCAACCAACTACGAGCAAGTGTATTCTATATTTATATATTATATGCATAAGGTTAATTTTACACAAATCAAATGAGAATGAAGTTGGAAGGGTGTAGACAATTTGGGGAGTCCATCATTCAGCAGTGACTAGATAAGAGCTGATGATGATAATGATTAAAACATTTACTTTTCATTAAAAAGCTTTCAAAACCAATCACAGGATTATAAAACCTAACTGTGTAGGAAATTATGTATTTTGCTTAAAATGAATGAAATGACAAATAAAATGTACCACTAAAATGTACAATTAAAATGACGAAATAATATGTACAACAAAAAATACCATATCATGCCGACCGGTTTCGCCACAATCGTGATTTTTCCGAGGCAGATATAAACAGACTGCCATAGTTAGAGGGCTTTATCTTATTATATTCCATCGCAAAACTATTATTTTCATCAACTGTGTCTACGTTTATGCAGTAGCAACCCCCCTGACGGCATATGTAAGTTGTATACAGGCTGTTGCGGGACGTACCTGACAGAGTTGAACCAGTGGTTTCTGAGTTTATTTAGATTAAAAATATAGAGGGTGTTTTTTTTTTAAAAACAGTATTGGATAATAATGATCGTGGCGAGGGGTGGGAGGTTACTCGGATAAAAATGTTATTAAAATGTCACCATTTACATTTTGCTGGTTAAAGTCTTTCTGGCAAGTCTCACAACATCCTGTATACGACACGTCTGTGCCACAAATATAAAACAGTTATTCCTGAAAAGTATTTCAGTAAGTATTTAACTCCAATAGGCAGTTATATATTGTGTTTGACGCAGTTTTCAACAGCTTAAATAAAATATTGAAATTCGACAAAATTATTCATTTGACGGTTATAATAGGATTATCAACTCTAGTGGCTAGCTACCTAATTGGTTTACAAAAGTAACTCATAACTTAACATTTTAAGAATCAATAAGTTAATTTTTAAGCTCAAGGGTAAAGCGACCCTTTCTGATAGTTAGATAACAGAGTCGATATCTGTCAAGCGCAAACCACTATTTCATATAATATTATATTTTAACTAGTTGTTACCTGTGAAAAATCACAGGACGTAACTTGATTTGCCAAGAAAAATATACCTCTAAATATATAAAAAATATATATAGAGGCCTGTTCAAAAAAAAAGGTGAATTTTGAATTTTCGCGGGCTGTGTACATTCGATTATCGATTTTTTTTGTTATGTTGGTATCATATGTTAGCTAACATTATCAGCCATTTTGGATTAGTGGTTTGTTTTTGACAACTGGAAAGGTTAGTCACATTTTTGTGTGTTCTTCGATTTTTTACTTTTGAAAAAAATGGATTGATGAATAAAATCCATGATTTTTTTTTCCACAACTCCAGGACGCTCATCGTCATTAACATCTTCTCGGCCTTCTGTAAAGCGCTTGTACCACTTATAAACACTTTTTTGAGACAAAGTAGACTCGCCGAATGGCAGAGAAAGGATGAAACTAGACTGAGTGCTGTAGAAATTAGGTCCCTGAGGCGTGTGTGTGGTAAAACCATGTATAACCGTCTTACAAATGTAAAGATCAGGAAAGAATGCAAGGCTGACGTAGGCGTAGTGAATACGATTAAGAAAGGGGCGCTTAAGTGGTTTGGAAATTCGAACCGGGTGACCGGTGAAAGGAGCGCCGGGAGAACATATGACGCCAAAGTGAGTGGTCGAAGAAGTCGAGGACGCCCAAGTAAGACGTGGTACGACTAAAAAAATCAATTCTTGACTCAGGTCTTGTCAAGAGTCAGAACAACAGAAGAGTATTTATGAATGTGAATGAAGCTATGAACGTGTGCTAAGACAAAGTTGTATGGCGGTCTATCCTCTATGCCAAGCCTTCCAAGGAAATGGCGTGATGGTTAATTAGTTAATCAACCCTGGTGATAGCTAACCTTTAATAGTAATTGTTTTTTGTTCATAGCTTCGTAATCTACACGACTGGTTCAAGTACTATTCCGCAAAATTATTTTGGACTGCATTCTGCGGGGTGAAGTTTTCCTTGTGATGGCCAACCTCCGATAAGAGAGGGCACGAGAAGGAGAAGAAGAATAAATTGTATTTTTATAATTTTTTTATTGAATTAAAACGTTACTATTTTTTGCATCAATCCAATGTTATATGGATAACTATGCACAAACGATCAATAATATGTTTTACTGAAGGTATGCATGATTAAGCTGGAACCATTATTTTTTTTATTTACAATTATACACTAAATGTTTTCAATAATGTCAATATATTTAATAGTACTTTTACTACGACATACAAATTTTCTCACTACCCACATACAAAGATTTATAGATTTAATTTAAATTCTTACTTTCTAAATTCACAAATATCGATTGTAATTTCATATTATATTATCCATACTGAAACACATCATCATACAATATTAATTATCAATAACATTTACAATATATTAATATCTTAAATATTTATTTAATTGATAAATATTTTTATTCTATTTACACCTGAAGGTTGTTACGCGTACAAATTCACTACGAAGCCACAAGAATATTTAGAAAATTTACTAATATCTTAAAGATAATTTATTAACTATGAAATATTTACAAAATTTCAACACTTAACCGAACGAATTGTCACACAGATATTTAACGATTGAAGAACGATTGATTATTTTAATGATTCTAAATTCTACATAGGTTCTGAAGTATTAAAAAAAACAGAATTTGTATATGATTACTCTATGTAAATGAAACTCTTTATATGATTTTAGCCTGAGATTCATATTCTTTATTTGATTACATCGTATAAATAAGATTCTTCATATGATTTTAGCCTGAGATTCACATTCTTTATTTGATTTCATCGTTTAAATAAGATTCTTCGTACGATTTTGGCATGAGATTCATATTCTTTATTTGATTACATCGTGTAAATAAGATTCTTCATACGATTTTAGCCTGAGATTCATATTTTTATTTGATTACATCGTGTAAATTAAATTCTGTATATGGCTACATCGTATAAATCAGATTATTCGTATGAGTACACTACGTGAATTTGATTATTTGCATGAATGCACCGTTTGAATCAAATTCTTCATATGATCGAACCGCATACATCAGATCGCTCATGCGGTTATACCGTGTCAATCGGATTATTTATATGATTACACAGTAAAATCAGATTCTATCTAAATCAATAGTAAGAAGATTTCTGAATTGGAATGCAAGGTTCAAATTCATTTCTTGTTATACAACAAACATTTAATAACACTCTAAAATGACGAAGTATCCGTAAAAAATATCATTAAATTCCATAAAAAACACTCTGAATGCTTAAATTTAGAATGAACAGTAAAAATAATCGGTTCTCGTGTTGTATACAACAATGAGTGAGATGGATGTGGCATACTTCCAAAATAATATAAAGACATTGTACTGTACATATGTTATGCAATGCAATCCAAACCTTTGTACGAAAAAAAAAGTTGAATCAAAGGGAATTAAATAAATTCTATCGTTTTCCTTGCCAATAACTACGGGGTCTGATTTTACTACACCATTGTTAAACTTTGAATGGTTGTCTCTCTACTAAATATACACAATACCTGCACCGAGGAATCTATAGTTGATTCATGATGCATTGTTTTCCACTTCTACAAAACACAATTTGAGAAGCTAAAACATGCACTGAACACAGTAAGATATGTAAAAAATGACCGTCTTCAATCGTTTAATCTGTTACTAACAATATCCCTGATAATATAACCTCAAAGTGTTGTGAAAGTTGGACTAGACGAGGCCAGACAAGGGCGCTCTAGATGTCACCGGACTAGGAGGAAGATTTGGAGGAGGCTGTTGCATGAACAAGCCCGGTGGTCCAGAACTCCCATCAAAGTGGTGATGAAGACCCAGAGCTGGATGATGATGAAGAGGTGATCCGAGAGGTCCCAACCCTTGAGGATTTCCAGCATTTTCGTGATACAAAATCGGGACTCTAACCAATCTTTGAGCAGCGTGGGCCATATTTGCAGCCTCCAACTCTGCAGCCAGCTGTCTTTTCCATTTGTTCCTCCTGTTCTGAAACCAGATCTTCACTTGTGTCTCTGTTAGGTGCAGACTTGCCGCGAGACCTGCTCGTTCAGAGCTACTGAGGTATCTCTTCATGTCGAAGGTGGATTCTAGTTGAAACACTTGTGATCTTGAAAATACTGTTCGTGTTTTTTTCTTACGTTTATTCATGCTGTTTTGTCCATTCGGAGACATGTTGTTTGTGGATCGTTTGTCGGAGTCTTTCAGGCTGTCGAAATCGTCGCTCTCGTCGATTTCACCATCTGACTCCACGATCATGTCGTCGTTGCTTTGGTTGAGGTTCGAGGAAGATCCAAAGTTCTGGGTTTGGTAGCTGGTTGGTGGTTCTCTGTGTGGAATCGGACTCTTGGGACGGAATCTCTGGAGATATGAGTCAGTGTCGAGGTACGCTGGGTGGGAGTGTGTTGGAGGTCTGGACTGGTGGAGCAAAGGTTGGGGAGAGCTGGTGGGGCGAGGGGAGCGGCTTCGACTCCTAGGGGAGACGTTCCTCTGAAGTACCGGGGAGCCTGGTGGGGACCCTTCTTCGTTTGTGGTACTGGATCCATCTGTAACAAGGGAAAAATCTAATAAGAAAAGTTTGTCGTAGGTCGATTTTTATCGAAATAAAGTTCGCATGATAATAACAGGTCTTTTATCAGTTGAATTATTTATGTTTTAAATTACAGCACGAAAGGACTATTCTAGATTTTTTCGTTTTCACCTTAAATTTTGGTTTCCCCTTTTGGTGCATTTTGTGATGGTATAGAAAATAGAAGAGTGAAAAGATAACGACAAGAGGAAGTTCGAGAAGTATTTCGGTTATTCAGATTCGGTTTCTGAACATAGCTAAATACATTTAAAGCAATGATTCGATTCTGAATAGTGCGACCTATGAAATAAACTAACTCTGAAACGAGATACAAATATACAATACAATAACTAATGAAAATAAAAAATAACTTTGTAAGAGATTACAGATTTTATTTTATTTTTTTATGACCGACCGGTTTCGCTTAGCCTAAGCATCATCAGGGTACAAAATTAAACTAAATAAAAAATACAAAGTGTGCGGGTATCGAGGCCTGTTAAAAAAAAGGTGAATATTGTATTTTCGCGGACTGTGTACTTTCGATTATCGATTTTTTTTTTGTTGTTATGTTGGTACACATATGTTTATCATATGTTAGCATTATCAGCCATTTTGGATCAGTGGTTTGTTTTTGACAACTGGAAAGGTTAGTCACGTTTTTGTGTGTTCTTCGATTTTTTACTTTTGAAAAAAATGGATCAAAGAATAAAATCCATGATTTGTTTTTCCACAACTCCAGGACGCTACACAGCCCGCGAAAATTCAAAATTCACCTTTTCTTTTGAACAGGTTATGTATATACATACATAAAGAGAAAACAAAATAAAATAACATTTAAATTACACAAAAGGTACAGAGAGAAAGAGACAGATAATATGAAATGAAAGAGACAAAACGATCCTATTCTATGTAAAAAATTGTACTGGACACAAAGTTATCTTAGTATTGACTAATATTCTTTTAAGAAAACCAGTGCATAATAATTGTATGAATTTAATGGGAAATGTATGATGTATGAGTATAAAACATGAAACACTTCGTACAGCGTCACGGAGTTCATCGCTTTTCCACCGAGGTCGTAGTTATCGCTTTTTACGAAGCATTAAATCTACCAAAGCTATAATTTTTCAAAGTGATGATGCAAAACGTAATGGAACATAATCTCTATTTATTTTTAAGGCTCAAGTCACGTTGCGTTCGGAATAAAGCCGTTGATCGCTTCACCGACATTCGTGCGCCTCCGCGGAATCTGTCAACAGCTTGTTCCCAAATGTCACAGTCGCATTACGAAGAAGCCTGCTGAAGAAATTCGATCTGGGGATAATGGAGCCGGCCATTTCGAATACTTCCCGGTAGCCGGAAAGGTGCGGGCGAGGGTAGCGGCGGTTGCCGGACACATCAAAGCGTAAAAGGCCTGGAAATACACAAATACTGACTAATTCCACTAATTGACCATGTCGCGGCGCGATTCGGAAGCCAGACACTTGCGTTAATTACTAGGCGGTCGATTTACAGACGTGATCGGGAGAGTGCAAATTATTTAATTACTAAATATTTTGTTAAATAAAAAAACACACGTTGTTTAAATCCACTTTATTTTTGTATAAGTCAACTAGTTTCGATTCTGCTGAATCTTCATCGGGACTTAAAAACATACTGATGAAATTAGAGGAATGTGCATATATATATAATCTCTAATTTCATTAGTATATTTTTAAGCCCCGATGAAGATTCAGCAGAATCGAAACTAGTTGACTTATACAAAAATAAAGTGGATTTAAACAACGTGTGTTTTTTTTATTTTATTAATCGTGTCAATCCACAAAGTGTTTGCTTATTCTGAAAACTAAATATTTAAATAATATTAATAAATTAAAACAAAAATATAAAAAGAAAAAAAAAACAGAAACTATAAATAACAATGGTAATGACCGAGACTCGAACTCGGAACCTCTACTCTATCCGGAAGAAACACTCTGCCAATAAAGTCATCAAGACCTCATTAAAAAGTGGCATTTTTAAACGATCTTATACTTGTATTGAAAATTATTAATATTTCAATTTCTTCCAATTTTAAGCTGCCATCTTTTGATGATATTGTGAGTGTTAAAACTTGGTAGAAACCGGACAGTTGTTAATGGTAATTTATATATTTTATGTCGTCGCCGGAAAGGCAAAAGGGCTGAAGCGCCATTTTGCGAAGCTTACAACAAAACTCACAAGTCTTTAGTACCTGGTTGGATTTTGAAAAGAAAAGTTAACGCAGGTAGCTCAACGCTCTCACTGAGTTACTGAAGCGATAGAAAACTTTAAAAAAAGCCCCAAACTTGTGTCGCTTGAGTCAAGCCTTCTCCCAAATAGTTTATATATTTTGAATGGCTTCATAGATTTTTGAGATTCATAGCATTCGCTGCAGAAAAAAAACTGATCAAAACTGCATATTTAACTCATTTTTCACCAAAGTCTCCCTTGAGCCCTTTTGCTTTTTCAGCGACGACATATACTAAGTAAAGGTTTTGAGTTTGAGTCTCGGTCATGACCGTTGTTCTTTTTATTTTCTACCTTTTTTATGTTTCATATTTGTGTTTTAGATTATTAATTTTTTCCAAATATTTAACAATACTTATCGTTTTTTCAATATAGTAAAAATAAGAAAAGCGTTGATACTCGGGCGAAGCCGGGTAGTATTCACGAGAATCTTATTTTTGTGCGTATATTAAGTTCTTAATTTCTGATTTGGAGGCATGACCGATATGCTTTGTTCAATGACACATACAAGTAAAGTAAAACGGAAGCCAAACAGACAGTTGTCACTTTGTTGCCAAAGGATATAGCCATATTAAGGATTAAGTATTGAGTGCTTACCTTGACTTACTCACGTTCATAAAATCAAATGAAAATTTTATTTAATTTTGTTTTAAAGTTATGCACTTTATGTTATAATTTAATTTACTAGACGACCTTCATTTTCTTTGTGCTAAATATGACGTCTTGCGATTTTCATAACGCCACAGGTCAACGATAGAGAGATATTATGATTTATATATTATTAAGACTTAAAGTTTTTTTTTAAGTATTTAAGTTCCCCACAAGAGTCTCAACTGCTCCCAACCGTCTAGAGCCAGTGAGACCATGGCATCCCCAAAAGAGTATGTTGTGAAGCTGAAGGTAGTGGGGAGGGGAAGGAGATTGGAAAAGGAAGGTTACGAAGTACGGTGGTCTTTCACCAGGACGATACTTAAGTATATACCACTCTGGAACGTGCCCCAAAAATACTTTTTATTATTCTTACATGAATTAAATGTGTTAAAACACATATTTTTTTATTTTTTTTTTAAAGTAAGACAAACATTCCCGGGTTACGAATAACCTGACAATATTTGAAAAACTCCTACTGCCATCATAACAAGCGGAAGATGTTGCTTGTGCGATGATGGAGGACTTAGCCAACAGATGAATTGAACGCACGACACCCGGGTGGGAAACGACGCGTTAGTCCACTCAGCTACCGACCGGTCAAATTGAATAAAAGTTATTGGCGCACGCCGGGTTTGAACCCGCGACCTTTGGATTCGTAGTCGAGCGTCTTACCACTCGACCATGGAGGCCGTCAAATCAGCATACCCCCTAGCCTCCTAGCCTCACAACATACCCCCCTTGGGGATGCCATAGTCTCAGTGGCTCTAGAAAGTCCATAAAAAAAGGTAAATTACCTACTGTCTGTAATTTGATATCTTCGTTCTATATTGCTTTATATCGATTGTTTTTTAAATGTTACACACATACAAGTTAGGTTGGATTTATTTGTCATGATTACATACGCTTTGTAGAAGCCTTTTATCACCATCGTCACGTTCAATAATCTTGTTGGTTAGTGTGGGCGATTTAAATTTGTCAACACCTCGCTATTTCGAAAACAAACTGATAGTAAATAACTGCTATCTTTAGATGAATAAGAGCCATTAAGAACTAACTAACCACCTGACCGTTTCTCCGCAGGGCTAAGCAGAGAGGAAAGACCGCTACACAGCTCTGCCTTGACAAACACTCCTTATTACATTCCCATGAAAACATCGTCACCTCGAAAATCGTTGAGTTATGTCGCATAACAAAACGAAGTGGGCGTTGTCGCCGGAGACGCGGAAGACGAAAAACATGCTTACACACCTAAAAGTGGTGCGATATTATGTGACAACTTGTCTTGCCTCTCTCTCTCTCACACGATTTACGACGTGAAAACCCGGAGAAAGTGATTTATCGTAAATTTGTATGGGTTGGGTAAAAATATGTAGCTCTCTCTCCATATAAATTCTTGCTCTGAGATAATCACCTATCTGACAAAACCACTCGTGCAGCAATCAGGCCATTCAAACGGTCAAACAGTTTCGGCCAGGTAATGTAGGTACGTGGTGTTTTGGACGATTAACTTGCGCAATATTTCAGAAGCGCTGAGGGCTATCTGTTTTCACTTGAAGGGCTTCGAGTTTCCCTTGCGACAAGCTGTGCTTAGTCACAGTAAGCTAAAAAAATCCATTTACTACGAAGGCATTAATTCACCCTTACAGGTATCGGGGACTGTTCTATTCGTAGGCTTAATGTATTTATTATTAATGCCATTCTTTAACTTTTTAAATTGTTGAATATCATGTCATTGTGAACGTACATTTTGTATTTTTTTCGTGGTTTGAACAATATTGTTTATGTATGACAGATATAAAAAATATGCATATTTTACCGCACATCAAGCTAGAAAATCTTCTTCTCTATTTATAAAAAAACAATGTTTGTCTGTGTGTCATCAATTTGCTCGAAAATTAGTCGACCGATTTTGCTTAAAATAGCACCGTTTGTTTTTATTAGTGACGGAAAGGTTAAAAGTTTGAAGTAACAATATACAGGGAGAGAGAGCTAATTCTTTTTACCCAACCTATACAAGTTTGGGATAAATCACTTTCTCCGGGTTTTTACGTCGTACACCATGAGAAAGAAAGAGACAACAAAATCTTCCCAATTATCATACCGCTTCAAAGTATTGTTAGAATGTTCTTCGTGTTTCGCGTCTCAGTTGACTCCACCCACACGTTTTGATACGCGAAATAAGTGAACATGAGAAAGAAAGAGACAACAAAATCTCCCAGATTATCACACTGCTTTAAAGTATTGTTAGAATGTTCTTCGTGTCCCGCGTCTCCGTTGACTCCGCCAACACGTTTTGATACGCGAAATAAATGAACATAACTCAACGGTTTATTTGGTTACATGCTATATTTTTGTTTATACTATAAACATTATGTCGACATGTGCCATGAGTGGATGTATAAATACCCTCTCCCTAATCCTAGCCACGCCCAGGTCTAGCCGAGTCCTGCAAACCTCATAAAAAGTGTCTACAGCAGCGCTCTCTCTTGTATATTATTTCTCTGAGGTTTAAAGAGTCGTTTGAATTAACCTCAATATTTAAAACTATTGTTATAACTTTTTAAGATTAGTATGAAAAACATTCAACCCGTCATGTTTTATTGAGGTTAGCCCATAGATATACCACTCTGGTTAGCCACAGATTACATATTCTACAGACGAGGATTTTTTTTTGTAGAATATTTTCAAAACGGAAAACACAAGTGGGAACCTACTTAGAAACTTTTTTATTAAGAAATAGTTTCGAATGAAATAAAATGTTCAAATTATGTTTAGAGATTGTAACAGTCGTTAAAAAGCATTACTTTCGCTGCCAGTCAATTATGGCACGACAAGCTACTGGTCGATCTACAACTCCAGCACGAAAGAAAAAGGCATCACGGGCTTCAGAAACAGTCGAGCGACGGGAATGACTGAAAATGACCATCAACAAAGCAAAATGACAATCGCTACAAGTTTGTGGACTAAATTTGAAAAATCTGTGCTTCTCACATGGACAGTTGTATGTGGCCTGCTCACGCGTTGGAAAACCTTCTGATTTATTCATATACGCACCAGACGGAGAAAACAAAAAATGTTGCGTTTAACACAAAACACTTTTTTGGGCGGCATTGCAAAGCATGTCGAGTACTCTCTAATTTTACATAAAATTATGCAGTGTAACTTATTACAGATTAATAAAAATATAAATATAACAATATTGAATTATTATCAATTCTTATTATAAAATAAAATCCTACATACCCGTCTGTGCACCCTGATTTAAGGTATCTATAATATTAAGTTTTCATATGAACAGGTTTTGCTGTCACAGTATGAATGAACTTTGTCGGCATTGGTATGAATAAAAGTTTTGTGAAAATAAGCAATAATTGTTTCATTAGAAATCTAAAATATTTTTAGGCGAACAAATTTTTAAAACCAAAAACATATGATTTTGCATTGAATCGTCTCATACGATGTCAAATTTAGACAAATTTTAAATTTTTTTTTTTTACTTAACCAGTAGAAATGTTAGTAAATATGTGAGTAAAAAACTTTAATAAAATGTTAAAATTGGATATAACAACATTATAGCATTAACAGCCTAAAATCGGAAGAAATTCAAAATTTAAATAATTTGCAATGAAAGTATGAGATCGTTTAAATGCCGCTTTCTAATGAAGTGTTGATGGCTCAATTGGCAGAGTGTTACTCCCGGATAGCGTGGAGGTTCCGTGTTCGAGTCTCGGTCATGACCGTTGTTCTTTTTAGTTACTGGCTTTTTTCTGTTTCATATTTGTGTTTTAGATTATTGATAGTGTTTAAATGTTTAATAAAATGGTTTGTTATCTCTGTTAAGTGCAATATAATGTATGTTGCACTTAACCGGGTTACATTAGCGTAGACTTAAGTCGCCAACGATTTGTTGAAAACGATTTTCTACTCGAAGTGGGACTTATTTACCTGGCTACCTACTTCCTTAGGAAATACGACATATCATTATGCTTTATTGAAGTTCTTCGCGCTAATACAACCTTCACTGTGTGTTTAGTTAAATATTGTTTTAGATATTCAGTTAGCATTTCTCTAACTGACTAAATAACCAATCATCACAGAGAGGATGAAATACCCCAGAACCCATGATATACATTGATACACACAGAGTAGTAGATACTCTTAAGTATCACCCTGGTGAAACAACATATTTCTGAATTGGAACATTGCTTGAAGTTAGTTTAGTTGTGTTTGGTGACTAGATACGAATAGCCAGGTACTTCCCAACCTTCCTATTCCCATCTCCTTTCCCTATCCACTCTCTTCGGCCACGCAATATACCCCAATCGAGAACACCATAGTTTCACTTTTATTTGTTGTTAATACCGGACTAAAGTTCTTTCAACTCCTAGATGTCCGTAGCCAGTGGGTCTATGACATCCTCAATTGGGGTATGTTGCAAGGCTGAAGGCAGACAAGGGAAGGATATGGGGAGGAATAAGGTGGGAAAGTATCTGGTCACGAAACACGGCTAAAGCCATTTCAATCGAAGTTTCGATTCTTAATGCTGACCTTCCACCAAGGCGATACTGAGAGTATCTACAACTCTAGAACGTGCTGAAAAGGTACTTGATATTAATAAAATATGAAATACTACATATTGATTGAAAAAAATTTATATGTGCAGAATTATAAAAATAACACGGGAAAACGTTTTTTTCTCGCTAAGAACAAAAAAATGGCGTAAGTATGACAAAAGGCTGTTTCTCAGAGACGTTTCGTAAGAACATCACTGTCGGAAGTGTATATAAATATATATACACCAATACACACAATCATAAGTGTGTGTTTTTGGATCAACTCTAATTGCTAGACCTTTAACTATGATTAGTTATAAAATTTAATATTTTTTGTAATGTGGAATTGCTGGAACCTAGTTATTTTATCACTTACAAACACTTTAAATAATAATAAAAAAGAACGTTTAAATTAAGTACTATTTAAAAGACCAAGCCCTACGATTGGCTGGCGACGAGTTCACCCGGCATGGGCTTATGAATAAATCTATTTGAAAGGAATGAATTAATTATTTATCTATTTTCTACCCAAAGTGTAATCGAACACTCCGCTGTATAATAATGGAATATTATTCACTTTGTTTACCATTTCGGATTGCACATTTAAATGATAATAGGCAGTCTATTTTAAAGTGATATGACAAAGGTGTATTTTCACAATAAAGCTATTTGAAAATGATGAGTTGTTTTTTTTATTATTAGGTTTATGCAGGTAAATCGTTATTTACAGGAATAATTTAAACCGTCTTCAAAACACATTGACGAAAAAATTTAATAAAGTTAAAGAAAAGTTTTTTGTAGCTGAAATACCTTTTTTTTATAAAATAAAATGAAAAAAATGTTTGTATTAGACCACAGATTCTATTTTAATTTTCTTAACCGACTGGTTTCGCTAAGCCTAAGCATCATCAGGGTACAAAATGAAACCAAACAAAAAATACACAGTGTGCAGTTATATACAAATACAGAGGTAGAACACAGTATAAAATAAAATAAGAAAACAATAAGAAAGCAAAAGAATAATTATAACAAAGGAACAGAGAGAAAGAGATAGATAATATTAATTAAAATAGGCAACGTGTCAACTGAGAAGGTGGTTAAGGAACAAATTATCATTATTATTATTTAGTGATGATGCTAAGGCTAAGCGAAACCGGTCGGTTAAAAAATAAACAAAAAACTCTGTGGTCTTATACAAAGTTGTTTTTTTCATTTCATTAAATATGTCAAACCACAAAATAATTGCTTTCTACGAAAATATTTATATTTTTAATTTAAATTATAAACTTCAAGCATGCCTCTCCCATAGAATTTTTTTTTATTATTTTCCTTCTCTTGTCAATATGTAAATATTAGTATAAACTTATTTTTTTCTTTCTGAAGGGAGTGGGGAGGAAAAGGAGATGAGGAAGATGAAGAGGAAGGTTGGGCAGTATCAGGCTATTCAGAACTGGTCACCAAACATGGCTTAAGCCATTTCAATTAACATTTCGATTCTGAACGGTTGTCTTTCTTCTGGGCGATACTAAGAGTATCTACCACTCGGTATATTGTATAACATTTTTTTTAATTATAGGTATAATGTCTATTTTTGATATATCATCGCTGGAAAGGCAAAAGGAGGTTTTGATCAGTTTTCTTTCTTCTTCTGTGTCGAATCCTCTGACTCTCGTTTGATTGCGAAGACTTTTGTGGTCCTTCAGCCATCTAAAATATATTTACTATTTGTGAGAAGGCTTGACTCAAGCGACACAAGTTTGAGATTTTTTAGCTTTTTCGCTTCAAGTGACTCAGTGAGAGTATTGAGTTACCCAAGTTAACTTTTTTTTTCAAAATCCAATCAGGTACTGAAGACTTAAGAATTTTATTGTAAAACAAAAAAAAACTTTTAAATGCTCTGGCGTCAACTTCTTGAAATGGCGCTTCAGCCCTTTTGCCTTTCCGGCGACGATTTTTAAAAAATAAACATAATACCTATAGTTAAAAATTTTTTATTTAATATACAGAGTGGTAGATACTCTAAGGATCACCCAGGAGAAAGACAACCGTTCAGAATCGAAATGTTAATTGAAATGGCTTAAGCCATGTTTAGTGACCAGTTCTGAATAGCCTGGTACTGCCCAACTTTCCTCTTCACCATCTCTTTTTCAAATTATTCAAATTATAGTGCTATGTTATTGCTAACACAATTTTATTAAAGACAATATTGAAGATACCTAATCTATGCAGGCGCCGACTTTTATGACTTAGCTATTAACTTAGCTATCATGGAGAGCATTAACTTTTATGTTCCCGATGGTTATCGCCGTCATCGACAGCATAGATTGTTTTATCGCCTGCAGGACTACCTTGCCAATGGTCATGCCGGTGGGGAGGGCACTCTTGCAGTTGAATCGAATCGCTTCGGATATCGATATTTTTTGCATCAGCGAAACTGTATTTAAACAGCAAGTTTTATTGCTGCTTGCTTAACTTGTATTTACTGTATATCTATTCTGTTTAGTTATAAAATCTTGTCTTATATTGTATTATTTATGCAGTGTACTCTGTTTTTTGTTTACTCCATTTATATTTTTTTCTACATATCTTTAATAACGCCTTAAATTTTATTTTGTAATGTTATTAAAATGAATAAAGAAATTGAATTGAATTGAAAAAAAAATGAATTGAATGCTGCTCGACCTGGTGATAGTTTGGCAAGCACTATTGCATGTCGCTACACCCATCGTCAAACACATCAGCGCGATTATAATCACGCAGCGTGCACAAACATGTACAAAGCGCGTTTCACCCAACAAGCAAAACGTGTTTTGGTAATTTTCATAATTTTATTTTTAGAATCTAATGTGCTCATCATTTCGCCTTATCGCATACGTGCATCTTCCTGGCTTTACCACCCAAAATTGCCAGTGAGCTCTGCATATCGTTTTGATGCGTAATTTATAATAACCTAACTAGAATTAATTTATCAGGGAATCTACCAAATTAATTCGGCTCGTTATACCTGAAACCACAAAAGCCGTATTTACCCTATCCCTGTGTTTATTTTGACTGTTTGACGTAAAAACGGCGATTAGCCTAATTGCTGCATAACGATGTAATTTCGGATAATTTATTCAGTTAGCATGCGCTGATCGGTGAATGCCCGACGAGCGAGCTTTTGTATTCAATTTGTGTGATACGCCAGCTTTTTGACGAATGACATATTATTTTTATGTTTATACCCTTGGAGTATGAATATACATGTAGAGAGAGCTAAATATTTTTACCCAACTAATACAAATTTACGGTAAATCACTTTCTCCAGGATTTTACCGTATCGTATACCATAAGAGAGAAAGAGACAAGAAAATTTTTCACACAATATTGCAGCACTTCTAAGTATGGAAGAATGTTCTCCGTCCGCGCTAATTTCACATCATCGAGTCGTATAACTTACGTCAACGGATTTTGAGGTTATTTGTTATATTTGTGTTGATTTAAAAAAACCAACAGTGGTCATGCAAAAAAACAAACATGATGGTGATATTTGCTATGCGTGAATGTTTATATAAGATTAAACAAAGATCATAAAACATCACTTTTCAGAGGTATTTCAACGGTTTTAAATGTTTTTGGCTGAACTTTAAAGTTTTCACATTTTTAATGATATGAAGACATAAAATCAACAAAAAGCTTCCATCATTATTCAGCCAAACCTTCTGTTTTAGTGTTTGTGTGATATTTTGACTTTATAAATCATTTTAATGGTGTATTGATATTGTTTTAATGTGTTCAAATATATTTATTAAAAATATCCGAATTCCATGTGTGCGGTAGTAACTAATAGGCTATCCAGTATCCTTTAACATACCTTTGTCTCTTTCTATCGAGTCGGTATAAAGTCAACCGACCTGACTACACTGTTTCGCAAAGGTACCTCTCCATATATTCCTACTCCAAGCTTATATCGGTCGGCAGCTGAGTGGACAATGAGAGGAAATCTTAGCTAGCAGAGGATTGAATCCGTGGCGACTGTGTGGGAACCCGACGCTTTGGACCGCTCGACCGATCTTCAATAGATTACGATATTATATAATCAAATTTACAAAACAAATAGTGGTACTTATTTTCAGTATCGCCTGTGTGAATAGAATAGAAACATTCGTTGATTACAAATGGCTTTTACGTTTAGGAGACCACAGATCCGAATAACTATGTTTTCCCCGTCTTCTTACCCCCCCCTCTACCAATCAAGAGTAGAAGACTCTCTCAGTATTGCCTTAGAATCGAAACGTTTAGTTTGTCTTAAAATGGTGTTCTTGTTTAATGATGATCTGCGTAGCACTAAATTTCTAAAAAACCGAAAACCCTACCTTAAAATTCACCATCCTTTTGAACAACGAAATGATTCGACTTTAAATCTAAAACTCGGCTTCTACGTCCATTGCGTATTCGAAACCTGATACGATCTTTTAACGGTTTTGCCTCAATTCATTTCACAGGGGTGTCCACTACATCCTGAATGCCCTTCGTGTTGCCGAAGGAAGGCAGTAGAGAGATATAGGTGGGGAGGGGGTAGGTGAAGGTAGTGATGGGTAGAGAGGGGTAGATGAAGGGTGGTGAGGGTGATTGGTAAAGGAAGTCCGCACTTAACAATAGGTGCATGTTAGTCTGATCAGGTATTCATTGTTTTACTCGGGTTGGCTTACCGGCACGTGCCCAGAAAATCAAGGTATAGTTCGCACAATTAGATTTGACTCGAACAACACCTACTTAGAATTGTGTGTATTGGTGCATACCATATATGTACACTCTCGAAGGCTAAGTCCTTACAAAAAGTAAGGACTTAGAAAAAGATCACCGATAAGAAAAAGCAGCAGAAAACAACAACCAATAACTAAAACAAAAGCGCTGTTGCTTTTGGAATCAAAATCTCTAGTAGTTTATTAATCAAGCCATTATAAACGTAAAATGATTGTATTGCACTAATACATGGATTTTAGAAGCCTGGTAAGTGATTACGAGTAGTTGCCCATTCTGAATAGTACTGGCAATTGCCTCATGTTTGGTTTAAATGTATGCATTCAGTCCCTACCCTTCCCCTACGTAGTTAAGTACACGACTGCATTACAGGGGCGGCGGGGGCGAGGGGGCTAAGTCACGGATTACTGAATGCATTACGCTATCGACGGGGAAATGACGTGATTCTTAAGTAGGCCATTTAAAGCCAAATGTAAATAGAATCACCATAATTTTTTATCACATTTTTACATCTTATATATATAACATGATGGTATGAGGGTGGAATTGTTAGCAAGTGGAAATTTTCGCCAACTCTCTCGGATTTTTAGTTGATTCTTAGTACTAGACAATTAATGTTGATCAAAATATTAAAAAAAACAAAAGCTATAGTATTATCAACTTTAAATAATTTCCTTTGTGGGGAGGTACGTACATACGAGTGTGAAATTTCTATATTTAGAACTGGTGTTAATTGAAATTATTAAATTTTTAAAATTATCTTTTCAAATCCCTACGTACCTAATAAAGTACCTACTTATATTTACCGTATGAATATTTTAAGTAAGCAACATTTTCCGCTAATTGAAATTTGAATTCAAGTATTCATATTTTATTACGCACTCGAAGTGAAATATCAAAAAAACCGCACTATATAATTGCAAACAAAAAAAAGGTTCTTATGATAATTAAAGCTATATTTTTTTACGAATTTTATTTTTTTAATAGTGACACACAATAGTGAAGAGTGAGACTATAGTATAACTAATTGATTAGGGTGTGTTGTGAAGCTGAAGGTAGTGGAGTGGAGAAACATATGGGGACGGGGAAGGTTGTAAACTCGGCTTAAGCCATTGCAAGCAACGTTTTGATTCTGAATGGTGGTCTTTCACCAGGGCGATAATTAGAGTATCTACCACTCTGGAACGTGCCGGAAAAAACAAACTACATATTATTTTGTATGAGCTAAAATTGTTATTTATGACACATATTAGTTAAATAAAAGTTGTTTCCGCACACCGGGTTTGAACCTGCGACTTCTCGATTCGTAGTCGGGCGTCTAACCACTTTGTTGAGCGCCTTTCTGGTGATATTTCACAAGAAATGCCCATAAAAAAATTATCTGAGTATTAAAATTTATTTGATTTAGCTTGATTCAAAATAAAGCATTATTTGTACATAAAATCACTTGGTGTCAAATGAGCATTCAGTGGAATGCATTTTGTGTCATTTTGCTACCCCGAACGCCAACCTCGTCCACTCTTTTCAACGGTACAAAAATAATACCAATTACGGGATAATTGTATAAACGCATTACCGCAACTAACAGCGATGCATTTGCTGACAAATTGCATTAAATAATGCAAAAATGCAGCGGTCACACGTGCGATAAAATGCTCCTGCGATTGCACTCAAAACGATCGATTGATTATTTATTCGACGAATGATTTTCCCGTGTAAACAGCCAAATAATTGTAGGCTTCCTTTACCTGGCAATTCGAACTATTTTATTGCTGTTTATAAATATATTCATTTTGATTAAAATGGTAAATTAGCTGGTTTATTTTTATGAAATACGACTGATTGGCGACAGTGGTAAATTCCTCACTTAAAACAAACATAACTTACGAAAAAATGTGACGTTTTTTAATTTACTGACTAATTTTAAATAACGCTATTTCCACGTAGGGTTAGACAGAGAAAATATACCGCTACATAGCTCTGTCTTGGCACACATTTTTGCTTCGATTTTTTTAAAAGAGAATACCGCATAAGAGTTCTCAACTGCTCTAAACCGTCTAAAGCTTGAAGTAACAACATATGGAGAGAAAGCTAATTCTTTTTACCTAACCTAAACAAATTTGGGATAAATCACTTTCTCCGGGTTTTTACGTCGTACACCACGAGAAAGAAAGAGACAACGAAATCTCCCAAATTATCACACTGCTTTAAAGTATTGTTAGAATGTTCTTCGTGTCCCACGTCTCCGTTGACTCTGTTTTAATACGCGAAATAAATAAACACAACTCAACGGTTTATTAGATTACATGCTATATTTTTGTTCATAACAATACTGTGAAAAAGAGGTTATACGAATAAACAAAAACATTATGTCGACATGTGCTATGAATGGATGTATAAATACCCTAACCAGGCCCAGGTCTAGCCAAGTCCGGCAAACCTCATAAAAACTGACTACAGCAGCGCTCTCTCTTGTATATTATTGCTCTGAGGTCTGAAGCCAGTGGGACTATGCCGTACCCTTAGGGGTATCTTGTGAGAATAAAGGTAGTGGGGAGACGAAGGAGATTGATAAGAAGGTTGGGAAGTACCTGGTTATTAAGATCTGGTCACCAAACACGGCTAAAGCCATTTCAAGCAACGTTTCGATTCTGAATGTTTGTCTTTCACCAGGGCGATACTAAGAGTATCTACCGCTCTGTATATTTTACAACATTTTTTTTAATTAAGGTATAATGTCTATTTATTAAATGTCCTCGCTGGAAAGGCAAAAGGGCTTAATCGCCATTTCGGGCTATAACAATACCATATTTATTATCTTTAAATAGTTCAATAGAAAAACTCAACAAAAATGTGCTACTCAGTGAAACTCTCGAAGTTAGGCATTTAATAATTACCTGTTATTATTTATAAGTAACACAATGATTTAAACACACTTGGGTTATGAGTTAAGAGTTATGAGTAATGGAGCTTACCGTGATTGGGGCTCGGCCTGTCCAGCAGCGGGGGCAGAGCTCCCCAGGCGCACCAGGGCCCCGGGGCCAGGGGGGCGTACCGGGCCCCTAAGGCTCCGAACGGGGACATGAAGCCAAGTCTGGAAATGAAAACATATAAATTAGTACAATTTATTACATAGGTAATATGTTTAAGTATTGCGATTGAAAATATTGTAGATAGATATAAGATGATACGAGTTAAGATGAAAAGGAAAAAAATATATAAAGCACTTTATAGGTAATGGGCAAATGTTAATGTTAAAGTTTTAAAAAATGTAAGAAGCTTAAAAAATCGCGGGTTCAAACCCGGCGTGCGAAATTACTTTTAATTTGATGAATATGTGTCATAACACCTTTATTTATATAAAATAACATACAGTATATTTGCAACACGCTCCAGAGTAGTAGATACTCTAAGTATCGCCCTGGGGAAAGACCACCATTCAGAATTTAAGCTTTGCTTGAATTGGCTTTAGCCGTATTTATTGTCCAGATCTGAATAGCCAGGTACTTCCGAACTTTCCTCTTTCCCATCTCCTTCCCTTCCTCACTACCTTCAGTCTTATAATATACCCCAATTGGGGATGCCATAGTCTTACTGCTCTAGACGAGTTAGAAGCAGTTGAGACTCTTATGCGGTATTCACTATATTTTATATTTTTAAGTATTCAACATAGGAACGAATGGTTTTTTTACACAATGTATTTTTGGTCTTTTCATTCTCAATAACTACAGTAGCGACACCCTCAACTGCACGGAAATACGATTCGTATATTAGTGAATTAAATGCTTCCTTATAATGAATACGAGAATTCAATACCGTAATAATTTTCGTTGCGAACAAAAAAAAATATTTTATACTAATAATTGAAATAATATCAATTATTTTCAACGTAAATATGAATCAGAAAAAAAAAAAAGTCACGACCGAGACTCGAACTCAGAACTTATACTCTATCCGGGAGTAACACTTCTGCCAATTCACCCACCGAGACCTTACCGCCATTTTTAATCGATCCCATTCTTTATTTTTTTAAATAATAATATCATTTATCTCAATTTTTCTTCCGATTTAGCTGCCATCTTTGTATGGTATACAAAGCTCTACCCGAGCACATGTTATATACCTAGATGGTGTCTTGGATAAACCATGCATTTTTATTTTACAGAAGATTTTTAACTTCTTACAAAGTCAAGAATGAATATTATTAATATTACACATTAATGCGTTACGTTTTTGTAAGAATCACCCATCCACTTAATGACTTAAGAAAACCGATTATCAAACAAGCTCTAAGATTCTAATTCTAAGTGGTTTGTTAAATTTTATCGATTGCACTTAACTTAAGCCTCGCTAACTTGAGTGCTATACAGATCTTTAAGACTCTCCCGAAGGTATATATATATATAAATAATATAGGTAGGTATACGCAATACATAGCTGGGAAATGGACCGAATAGCTGGAAGCTACCCCTGCCATATTCCTCGGGGTATAAGAGGCTTTATAATGTAGGTAGCTGCCAGCTAGATGTAGCCGGTAGCTAGTCGCTAGGTAAAGTTACCCAACTATTTAGTAGAAGGCACTTAAGTTAACTTCTCCAAGTTTCCAACTCACTCCAAGATGACTTCCTGTACTACCGCCTGTACAAGTCTCTTCATGATTGTCGAAAGCCATTTTGACTTCTTGTCAAATTTGCAGGTGATGGTAGATTCAAAAAAAAATATATTTTTAAACGTAATATAAGAATAAGACACACTTCGTAGTTTTTAAATTTGATTTTTTTTTTAAAAAAATTTTATATGAATACCGCACAAGAGTCTCAACTGCTCTCAACCGTCTAGAGACAGTGAGACTATGGCATCACCAAATAGGGTATGTTGTGAGGCTGAAGGTACTGGGGAGGGAAGGAGATTGGGAAGAGGAAGGTTGGGAAATACCTGGCTATTCAGATCTGGTCACCAAACACGGCTAAAACCATTTCAAGCAACGTTTCAATTCTGAATGGTGGTCTTACACCAGGGCGATACTTAGAGTATCTACCACTCTGGAACGTACCGCACATATACTTTTTATTATTTTCATATCAATTAAATGTATTATGACACATATTAATTAAATAAAAGTTATTGGCGCACGCCGGGTTTGAACCCGCGACCTTTGGATTCGTAGTCGAGCGTCTTACCACTCGACTATGGAGGCCGTCAAAATAGCCTGCAAGGTGAAGATTTCCCTGATTATAGCCAACCTCCGACAAGAAAAGGCATCAAAAGATTTTTTAAATTTTCTTTTTAAGAAAGACAAACATTGCCGGGTTACAAATAAACTGACAATATTTGAAAAACTCCTACTACCATCATAATAAGCGAAAAATGTTGTTTGTGCAATAATGGAGGACTTAGCTAGCAGAGAAATTGAACCCACGACGCCCGGATGGGAATTCGACGCGTTTGTCCACTCAGCTACTAACCGGTCAAAAAAAACTTTTTAGTTGATTCTTTTGATTATTAAGATAACTATCTGACCCTCTCGCCATTCACACACCCCGTACTTTATTTACATTTATACACACTCTTACATTATTCCAACTCTTAAAACGACCGAAATCTTATAAACTCTCACTTCTTTTTCAATTTAAACATATCACCTATGTAATAAATTGTACTAATTTATATGTTTTCATTTCCAGACTTGGCTTCATGTCCCCGTTCGGAGCCCTGGGGGCCTGGTACGCCCCCCTGGCCCCGGGGCCCTGGTTCGCCTGGGGAGCTCTGCCCCCGCTGCTTGACAGGCCGAGCCCCAATCACGGAGAGCTCTACAACTCATAACCCAAAGTGTATTTAAGGCATGGTGTTGCTTATAAATGATAACAGCTAACTAGCAGCTATTAGACACCCGACTTAACAGTTTCACTGAGTAAAGGCTGATTCACACCAACGTCCGGTTCCGCTCAGTGCCGATATTGTTCCGCAAGAGAGCTTATTGATATGGTATGAATATCAATCAAGGAGTATGTGCCAAGACAAAGTTGTATAGCAGTATATCCTTCTGCCCACCCTTGTGATATTTAACTACTAATTTAGTTAAATAATTATTTTGAAGTGTAAAAATACTTACAACGCAGATTTTTTTTTAAAACCATTTTTTTATCACTAAATAATTCTAAATAATAATAAATGATATCTACTTCTTCCATCATCTTCTCTAGACTCCACTTGGGCTTACATTCAAATTATTTCAGATTGATCGAGGGAGTCCAATGATATCAATAATTAAATTTTTAAACTTTGACATGAAGCACTCACTTTGTGGACAGACATAATTAACTTAGTTTTAACACCACTTTATTGGATACATATATACATAAACCAACCGGTTTCTGCTCTACCTGGACCTTCTTCAGGGCTGAACAAATATGTATTTATTTGTTCAGCCCTGTATTTTAATACATATTTGTTCAGCCCTGAAGAAGGTTCAGGTAGAGCCGAAACCGGTTGGTTTATGTATATATGTATCCAATAAAGTGGTGTTAAAACTAAGTTACTTTTATTTAAAATTTAATTAAATTTTTGTCTTTACGTAGCATTTTTTTTTTTTTAAAGTGAAATCGTTAATTTTTTGTCAAGTTTCAGTGTGAAAACAGCTACGAGTGTTTTATGATTGATATATTTATTTATTTAACAAGATCTCATAAAAACAGTTGTTCACCAAATACATTAAGAGATGAATGATATAAAAATATTATAGATACATGCATAGTGTAAAAAAAGAAATTAAACATTTATGTACACCCCACATATAGACAAGGTATTATATACCCGAAATTAAACAAGTACAAACTGAAGTAGTGTGACGCACTACATATGATATAATAACGCAAATAAGGTTAGCAATGAAAAACAAAAAAGATAAGAAATAAGAGAGGTTCATTCTAATTGGCAAATGTAAAAAATATATTTTATTTAAGATTATGTAGATCGTTATGTACTTAACGGTCTCTCTTGTACGTATGTCGAGAGATAATGACAGAACTCTCTATAGCTATACAAAAATAACCCTTATGTCTCAAGCCAAATACCTATTTCTACTTGATTTAAAAAAAAAATTATGCATGCATACAAAGTTTTAGCTTGATGGAAAAACACAATTATCTTCTAGGTACGAAAATAATATTTCAGTTATGAAATCATACATTATATTAAATAACTGAGTGTGTGTCAGAAAAAAAATGGAGGCTCTGTTTGTACGGTAAATGTCGAAACTCCCAACTTAATCAACTGTCAAATAATATTGATTTATTGCAACAATCTATCACACTTCGCTCGCGGGATGTTTTAAGCTTTTGAGAAGATTGCTTTTACGTGTTTTTCCCGACTTTTCCGCAGTTTCCGTGAAGCGTTTTCCCCACCCGGGGGAATTTCCGCGAGGTGAGGGAAACACTGTAGAAGGTTTTCCCGATAGTGCGAGCCAGTGTGCAAAATGTTGGCTCGATGCTTTTTGTAGATTTCGGGGATGAGTCGGTGATTAAATACTGTAAACCATAACGAGAATATTGTAGGTTCTACCTCACCACCTGCGACCCTACTTTCAATGAGCCAGTAAGTTTGTACGTCATCATTTTAGCTCACTATTAAATTTTTTTTTTTATTCCTTTTAGTATGACACCGTTTATGTAAGTAATACTCTTTAATGAAGGGTCGAAAATCGTTATTTTTGAATCGTAATTAACATTTTTTTTTAGTGAATATTGAGAATATACAAGAGTCCCGACTGCTCCTAACCGTCTAGAGCCAGTGAGACTATGGCATCCCCAATTGCGGTATGTTGTGAGGCTGAAGGTAATAAGGAGGGGAAGGGGATGGGGATGGGGAAGAGGAAGATTGAAACACGGCTAAAGCCATTTTAAGCAACGTCCCGATTCTGAATGGTGGTCATTCACCAGGGCGATACTCAGAGTATCTACCACTCTGGAACGTGCCGCAAATATATATATTTTATGTGAATTAAATGTGTCATGACACATATTAATTAAATAAAAGTTATTGGCGAGCGCCGGGATTGAACCCGCGACCTTTCGGTTCGTAGTCGAGCGTCTTACCACTCGACCATGGAGGCCAGAATACTAAATATATCGCATAGTTGTTTATAAACAGACTGAATGTACATATCGACGCTGGAAAGGTAAAAGAGCTAAAGCGGCATTTTAGGAAGTTCACCAGATCACATAAAAGTTTTCAAAATTCATTGAAAACAAAATATGACTTCACTCAATGCTCTCACTGAGTTACCTTAAGCGACGAAAAGATTAAAAAAGTCCCCAACTTGTATCGCTTGAGTCAAGCCTTCTCCCAAAAGGTTAATTTATTTCAGTTGGCTGAAAGGCCAAAAAGTCTTCAGAATCAAACGGGAGTCAGAGCATTCGATGCAGAAAACAAAACTGATCAAAACTGCATATTTATCTCATTTTTGACCAAAGTGTCGCTTAAACCCTTTTGCCTTTCCAGCGACGAAACGATTATTATAATTATTTATTTCTGTGATGGGGAGATCTCTCTGTCTTCGGCGTCTTATATTGGTATATAATCGCAAAATAATGGCCCTAACTATCTGTAGACAGTGGTAGGTAGGTGCTATGGTATCTCCAATTTTTTGGAAAGTTATAAATATGTGCTAAAGTAGGTATATCGAGAAATACCCTCCTTTTCCTTAGAAGAAAGGAATGTGGGAGGTTTGGATGTACCAGGGCAATCGTATCTGATCACTATACATAGCAAACATCGATATTTTATTTTACATAAGTTTCCGTTGAAATTTTTAATATTATTAGATCCCTTTTTTCCGATGATATTTGTATCGGTTTGCAAAGTTCTTACTGAGCCCACCTAGATGGTATGTGCTCAGGGCCGGTTCTCTGCAGGCGCAATTGGAGCAGTCCGCTCCAGGTGGCGAATTGCTAAAGCGCTGATACTACCTAGTTACGGTGCTTTTTTCGCTCTCAGCACCTTTAAATAAATAATTAAAATAAAATAGAAGAATTATTTTCACAATGTGAATGCATATTAATTTAAAACACCAAAAAATAGGGTAAATGTATTCTTTATTTTTGCATACTGGTATAATTATGAAGAAGGATATGGAAGCAATCCAATTTTTTTAATTCGTGACGCACCTCAACGTTTTTGTTATGTTTTGTTATTCTTTTTATTTTAACTAAAATACTTTTTTAATAATAATTTCATGTTTCAAATGCAATTATTATAGTATGCAAGGTTGAATTGAACAAACAACGAGTAATTTAATTCGGAAAACGCCATCAGAGAGCGTCAGTGTTAGCCTGAGAAATCAGTTAAAATGAACGCTCTCATTTTGACAAATGTTTCTTTTGAAAGATTTTTTCATTTGCTCGTCTTTAATTCATAATTTTTAACAGAATTCGAAAGGTTCACTTCATTCGGTCTCATAGAGCCTGAGAAAACAGCATCTAATTTCCGACCCCAAGGCTTGCATTTTGTCCGCAAAGTGGCATTTTTTTGACAAATGTTATTTTTGGAAGATTTTTTTATTTAACCTATCATTCTTAACAGCATTCCAAAAATTCACTTCATTCAGTCCCATAGAGCCTGAAAAAACGGTATCTAATTTTCGACCGTAAGGCTCACATTTTTCCCGCAAAGTGGTATTTTTTTAACAAATGTTAATTTTGTAGAATTTTTTCAATTAATAATCTCAAGTTTATCATTCTTAACAGATTTCCAAAGGTTCGTTTCATTCGGCCCCATAGAGCCTGAGAAAACATCATTTAGTTTCCATTACTCATTTGTATTTTGTCCATAAAATTTATAATTGTGGTACAAATTTTACTTACGGTGGATTTTTTAATTGAATCTGCTGGAGTTCATCATTTACCTGGCAAACAAAAGTGCTTTACAATGATGAAATTTCTATAAAAGAGATGCTTTTTGTGTAGAATACTCATGGATCCACGTGGAAAATAATTACACAATAAGTTATTTTATTGGACGTAAAAAAAGGTTTTTTAGTTTAATTTTGGTGTTTAAATTTAGGATTTGACTTAGTTAAAACTTTTAGCGCCAAAACTTTTAACTGCGCCAGGCGCCGTTTGGCTCGGGGCTGGGCCTGGTAAGAAGTAATATGGGACTGATACAAATTACAGTATATACAAAGGTTTCAGTAGCTCAGTTGGCAGAGATGTCACTCCCGGATAGAGTAGAGGGTCCCAGTTCAAGTTTCGGTTTAAATAAATATTTTAATTTTCTGTATCTTTTTCTATTTCATATTTTGTTGAAAATTATTGATATTGTTTTTTTTTGTTTATCTCGAAGTTTGAACCTAGATCTATGCATCCAGAAGAAAAGACCTTAGCACTATGCTACGGATGTCGTCGACTAAACCAGTTAACCACTCATTTAATTTATTACCGATTTTACATTCCGTCTTAATATCCTAGTTCAACAATCGGGTGAATGATAAATTCAGTATAGACTAAACAAATTTTTCACGAGAGAAAACTCAGAGAATTAAATATTTCTCCTAACAGCAAATTTTCATTTTAAAATGCACTGTTAATAAATTAATAATTTTGATAGAAGACGTCCGTTCTTGACTCTGGGAAGAATACATATTTAAGTAGGTGAATTTCCTTTCTAGAACGATTTTCCAAGAGGCAGCATCCCGAAGGAGTTGAGATCTTCTGTGTTGAAATATTAACCAATCAAAGCACTTCTTACCTTCACTCCTTACCACTGTTCTAATACAACTACTTACGAGCGATAGGGTGGATATAAGTCGATTTTCATGAATTGAAGAACATTCATTTTATTGATACCTACTTTAAGATTAGTTCTTTCAGCTTTTTTTTTTAAATTGTTGGTAGATTTTTTTCTCATCTCAGAAGAGGCGCTAGTAAATGGAATAGAAAGTCGGGGACACCCTATGAAGACATAGCAGAATAAAATTAAACAAATGCTGCATTCGGCTCATATCTATTCCTTTTCTGTTGCTCTTTTTCGTGTTTTATATGTCTTTTTGTAATTGGACTTTAGTCCGTTAATTTATAAATAAATGTCGAGAGACGGTATTACGAAAGAGCAGGCGCGAAGTGTGTGTTTTTTCTGAAGTAGCTCAAACTATTAAACAGTGAACTCTGGCGCGGTGAAATTTGCACCTATTTTTTTGTTCATAATTTCAAGGTCATATGAACCTCTGAGCTGCTCATTAATTTCGTACGAAATAAGATAAAACATGTCGTCGCCGGAAAGGTAAAAGGGCTGAAGCGCCATTTTGGGAAGTTTACGCCAGAGTACTTTAAAGTTTTTTTGTTGTTTTACAAAAAAAATCATAAGTCTTCAGTACTTGGTTGGATTTTGAAAAAAAACCTAGCTTAATGCTCTCACTGAGTTATCTGAACTTCAAAAAAGTCCCAAGCTTGTGTCGCTTGAGTCAAGCGTTTTTCCGAATGTTAAATGTACACCATGTGGTTTTTTTTAAAATGAATACCGCACAAGAGTATCAACTGCTACCAACCGTCTAGAGCCAGTGAGACTATGGCATCCCCAAAGAGAGTATGTTGCTCACAGCCTCAGTTGACGGTGATGGGGATGGGAAGGAGATTGGGAAGAGTACGGTTGGGAAGTACCTGGCTATTCAGATCTGGTCACCAAGCACGGCTAGAGCCATTTCAAGCAACGTTTCGATTCTGAAAGGTGGTCTCTCACCAGGGCGATACTTAGAGTATCTAATACTCTGCTAAAGGGCCACTCAAGCCATTCGACGCAGAAAAAAAAACTAATCAAAACTGCACGTTTAACTCATTTTTGACCAAAATGTCGCTTAAGCCCTTTTGCTTTTCCAGCGATGATATGTTGTTTGTAAATATGGGGTCAAGTCAAGTGTCCTGCCAGTTAATGAATAAAATAATATTAGTACAACATAATTTACGACTCATTCAATTCTTGGAAAGCATTATAAATCATTGTTTTTTTTTTATCTCAATAGTTAATTTTTAGTTTGGGCATGTAGAGCGAATGAACGAAGAAAGGAGTGTGAAAAGAATATATGATGTGAAAGTGAATGGAAGAAGAAGTTGAGGACGCCCGAGAAAGACATGGCACGATCAAGTAAATCGAATACTTGAATCGGGTCATGTGAAGAGTCAGAATAACAGAAGAGTATGTATGAGACAATGTATAAATGTAAATAAAGCAAGGAGTGTGTGCCAAGACAGAGTTATATGGCGGTCCGTCCTCTCTGCCTACCCCTGCGGAGAAACGGTGTGATGGTTAGTTGGTTAGTTTTTTTTTTAATCTCAATAGTTAATTAATCATTAATGATCAACTCTTACCACTGTTAAGTTTTTTAAGCACCCTGTACCAGACTATATATAGTATATATAAGGGATGTTCGTTCCATACTCTCAAACGATAGCTTTCGTTAAGTGCGCCCTGTCTACAGAGACTGTTTCCACCGGAGTGTTTTAGCTACTTACTGAAACTAGCAGTTGTTGCCAACTTGGAAGCCTTTGGGAGGCAGCAGAAGTTTCTAAACATCCTGTACTTAGTACGAATCAGATTGATATCAGGTTAAAGGGGAACGAATGAATCAAATCCAAAGAACGTTCAGATAATAATAATAATAATTGGCTGATTTATATAGCTCCGTTTCCGTGACAGAAAGTATGAGGCCGTTGAAGGAACAAATTTAATAGTAGTGTGTGTTCGACGTGTTAAACGTCAAAAATGAGTTAAAGATGCAGTTTTGATCAGTTTTTTTTTTCTGCATCGGATGCTCTGACACTCGTTTGATTCTAAAGACTTTTGTGGCTCTTCAGACATCTAAAATATATTTACCATTTATTTATTTATCTTAAGTTAGATTACATCATGGTGTGTTCTAATACAAAAGATTTAATGTATATACAGACATGATTTTTATCAAACATATATTTTTGATGACATTTTATAATTTATGGTTTTAAAGTTTATTTTGTAGAACTCCATTTTAATTTTTAGGTTTTTTAATTTTATTTAAACAATAATTGTTATTATTTTCACGCGTGACAGCTGTTTCGCCTTATGAGGGCATTATCAAACTGTTTAATTTTATTAATTACATTGCAGAGCTTTTAACTAAAAATTGTTTTTTAAAAAATATAAAATAATAATTATTATTGTTTGACGGCCTCCATGGTCGAGTGGTAAGACGCTCGACTACGAATCCAAAGGTCGCGGGTTCAAACCCGGCGTGCGCCAATAACTTTTATTTAATTAATATGTGTGAAAACACATTTAATTCATATGAAAATAATAAAAGTATATTTGCAGCACGTTCCAGAGTGGTAGATACTCTAAGTATCGCCCTGGTGAAAGACCACCATTCAGAATCGAAAAGTTGCTTGAAATGGCGTTGGCCGTGTTTGGTGACCAGATCTGAATAGCCAGGTACATCCCAACCTTCCTCTTCCCAATCTCCTTCCCCTCCCCACTACCTTTAGCCTCACAACATACCCTATTTGGGGATGCCATAGTCTCACTGGCTCTAGACGGTTGGGAGCATTTGAGACTCTTGTGCGGTATTCATATAAAAAATATAAAAAATAAAATTAAAAAACCTAAAAAGACATTTTATATACTTAAAATGTAAAAAATGTATATTTATATATATCGGGTTACAACAAAATGAACATACAATATACCAACATTACTGATTATGGAAAACAATTTTTCTTAATTTTTTTTTTTAATTGACGAATTTTGTCTATTGAAGTGATTTCTGGTGGAATTTTATTAAATAGTTAGACGGCCCGGTACATGAAAGATTTCTGTGAGCTCTATTTTTTCCTTGTTGGCAATGTAATAAATTTTGCATTTCTCGTCCCATGTCCGTGTATCTCTTAATTATAATGTATCCTACCTTTAAATTCCTTAGACATTTGGGAGAAGGCTTCACTCAAGCGAAATAAGTTTGGGACTTTTTAAATTTATGATCGCTTTAAATAACACAGTAAGAAAGCATTGAGTTAGTTGAGTTAATTTTTTTTTTCAAAATCTAAGCAGGTACTTAATTTTATTGTAAAACAAAAAAAAACTTTAAAGTGCTCTGGTATAAATTTCCCAAAATGGCGCTTCGGTCTTTTTGCCTTTCCGGCGACGATATTTCGGTAAAAATGATCAAATGGTTTTAAATATCACTTTTTTTTATATTACCAAATAATCAATTCCATTGGCCCGGAATTACAGACTAGAGATATTATATAAATCAGTGGAATCAGTCATCATACTTTTACAGATTTTCAGTGGTGCAGACGATGGTGCCTATAGAGACAGTATTGAACGGATACTGTCTCACCTATAAGGATATTGGGTGACGGAGACGGAGAAGAGGAAGGTTGAGTAGTACCTGGTTATTCAGAACTCTTCAAAATTAAAAAAAATATAGTGCACAATAATACCTCACAAGACTCCCAACTGCTCTCAACCGTCTAGAGCCACTGAGACTGTGGCATCGCCAAATAGGGTATGTTGTGAGGCTGAAGGTAGTGAGGAAGGAATGAGATGAGGAAGAGGAAGGTCAGGAAGTACCTAGCTATTCAGATCTGGTCACCAAACATGGCTAAAGCCACTTTTAGCAACGTTTTGATTCTGAATGGTGGTCTTTCACCAGAGCGATACATAGAGTATCTACCACTCTGCGACGTGCCGCAAATATACTAAATATTATTTTATATTAATCAAATTTGTTATAAAACATATCACATATTTATTTTTTTGCGCACGCCGGGCTTAAGCCCGCGACCGTCACTTACTATGTATGTACCACAAAAAAATAGTGCGAAAAAGCTTCGAATACAAAATTGAACATTAGTTTGCAATCCCTGTCGAAGAAATTTCTCGCGGGGTCAGGGGATGTTTCTGAAAGGCTTGGGTGGGGAGAGCTCCCTCCCCATCTCCTCCCCCTCCCCAACTCCGAGTGGTGGGGCACGACCAACCACACCCATTCATCCAATCACAACTCACCCCTCTGCATAGCGAGTTATTCGGTATAAGGAATAATAACAGCGTACGTATGGATGCACCCCTTTATGATTTTCTCGGCTATTATTTGACGGATGATAGACATTTAGTGTTGCGAGATAAAGACAAGTAAGAAGGCTTCAACGCCAGCTTACATATAGAACTGTAACTAGCTAACTGAGGTTTGACGCTTGACTAGCAGTCGGGCGGACAGAGTTACTCACCGCGGGTAGCTACCGAATTACTCTGATCTGTGGCTACTACATATCTAAGATTTAAAAGCTTTTTTGCTGCTGTTGATAAAACAAACAAAAGCATGGCGTCATTTCCTCGAAAGGGTTAAGTTTTTAGGTTTATTTATTTTATATTAGTTACTTGTACATTAAAGTTTATAAAGTATCTAATTATTTATCATATTATTTTGATTTTCATGTACTTTAAGTAGTTCTTACATTTTATTTATTATTTTGAATTTATTGATTGACATGATTTTGATGGTTTCCGGCAGCGTATCATAAGATTTCATCCCTTTATATAGTAAGCTATTTTGTGTGTTGGCTTTATTATTTGCTGGTAGTCTGATTTATTGGCATGCCCTTGTGTGGTGTTTGTGAATATCAATATTGTAGATAATTTTTAACAGAAAATATTTTAATATTTTATTGAAGGGGTTGGCAGAGAAGATGAACAGTTGCACAACTCTTGGCACATACACATTTTCCATCGATTCACACATGCTATTCTACTTTTACAATTCTGTACATTACCCGATACGAAAATTGGATTCGATTTATCGTGCCATGACTTTCTCGTGTGTCCCCGACTTATTTTTACATTCAGTTAAGCGTCATAAATTCTACAGGCGTACAGTTTTGCAATAAATTGCTCTACATTTTATTTTGTGTTCGGAACATCTACGCGTCCTTTTCTTATTCTTATTTTATTCGCTCACATCTGCCTTGTATTATTTTCAAAACTATAATAATTGGCATTTTTTTCTGTCAATATCTCAAGAAATCGGTTCATTAGCATTTTCTGTCTCCGTCAATATTTTAAGATTTGGGTTTATTAGCATTTTATGTTTCCGTCTTATCTATAATTCCGTCTTATCTATTTTATATTTCCGTCTTATATATAAATCAAGAAATGGGTTTATTAGCATTTTATGTTTCCGTCAATATCTTAAGAAATGGGTTTATTAGCATTTTATGTTTCCGTCAATATCTTAAGAAATGGGTTTATTAGCATTTTCTGTTTACGTCAATATCTAAAAAAATGATTTATTAGCATTTTCTGTTTCCGTCATATCATAAGAAATGGGTTTATTAGCATTTTCTCGCTCCTTCAATATCATACGTGAGTTTATCAGCATTTTCTGTGATGTTTTATAAAAAGCTTAGGATATTGATTGTACTCATAGTGTATAATCGTAGTTAGAACGCAATATTTATCAATCAAATTATACAGCACCTACGTAGGTACTTACGTATTTACAGAATTTCTAGAGTGTTCATTCTGCAGAGGTCCCTAGAAAACCATCAGCCCTAATTCTCTACCGATTACAAATAGATCGATCACCCCTGTTAAGTAAATCCTGAGTTGTTCTTAGACAAGCTTGCTAGCTAGCTACCCTGCTGACTACTTTGTTACCTTGCTAAGTAGCTACTTGCTTGGTAGCTACTTTGCTTGGTTGGTTGCTTGCTGCGGTTGGCCTTGTGTATCGACTCCCAGCGGCGGTCAGCAGTGTTAACTGGAGGCGGTTAGAGCTAACTGGAAGGCAGGGCCGGAGAGCTTTTCAAAAAGGGCTATTTTTTACTGTCGAAGGTCCATTTCGGTTGCTTGTTATCAGCTCAAAGTATTTTTTTAATGTTTTTATCTTAAAAAATTAAATAGCCGTTTTCGTATAGTGGAAGGTCTTTGTGGCAGATGCAAGTTAGCCATTTTTAGAACGTTAAGATGGTGTATTTATATTTTATGAAGCTTTCGGCTTCCAGTTTATTATACATAGCAATCAATATGGCGATAAATCTTAGTGTTGCTTTCACCAATGAAAACTGAGTAGAAGACTCAAAAAAGAAGCGAAAAAATACTCACCTCTATTTCACCGAAAGTGTTTGCTCAATGCAAATGGATATGAAAATTTTGGTCAAAGCCAAACGTTCAAAGGTTTAGATGGAAAAAACAATATTCTTCCACTTTTTGTGAATACGTAGCTAATTAAGTATTATTTCACATCCTAGAATGAATAAGACAATAATCTTTAGTTAGTTTTGTGAACATTTAGTCTGGAAAATACGAACGTTATTTTCACAGTTCAACGAGTAGCAGTTAGTAGCTAAGTGGACAAACGGGTCGGATTCCCACCCGGGCGTTGTGGGTTCAATTTCTCTGCTAGCTACATAAGTCCTCGATCATTGCACAAGCAAAATTTCCTCTTATAATGATGGCAGCAGGAATTTTTCAAATCTTGAATGTTCGTCATTCTTTTTTAAGAAAAAAAATCTCAATTCATGAAAAGAAATGAAATTATGATTATGGGCTTGAGTCAATTTTCAACTGAGGGGAAATTTGACTACGGTCCTGCCAGAAAGAGCTGCATTTTAACCACCTTGTCTGTTACATTCTTAGTTTACGAGAAAGAGGGAGAGGTTATATCGAAGCTACCAACAGTTAATTATTTGAACAGATCCAAAAAAAGTTTCTCAGATATTTGTATATGAGAATTCATGGCGAGTACCCAAAATTTATGCATCATAAATATTTGCTCTCTGAGACACATTGCCAGAGTATCCAGTCGAAAAAGAGTGGGGTCCTTGCAGTAACAGCGTACAAAATATGACATCATTGGATAGACAATTCATACCTCCTGGAATGCTTTAAGTTGTTTGTGCCAAACAACTACTGCCAGGGGCGACACCACGATCTACAGTGTATTCCACATGGCAGAATAGACGTGTTGGTTCAGCACAGACACGTGGTATGGTACTACTAAACAACATGTCTCTTGATATCTTCAACATAAATCGTAAAGATTTCAAGAGACATGTTAACAATATCTCTTAATACTTGTGCTTTTTTATGTTACTGTTCATGTGTATTGTAAATGGACGCAGTCTTTGATACACAACAAAAAAGTATGAATTTGACCGTGATATTTTGCCCACCAAGAAAATCTCGGCGCCCACTGAACCGGTCCGCCCCTGTCTTAACGTGGTCGGTATTAAATACTGCCGATAGCAGTGGGCGGTTTGAACAGAGTCTATGTTAACTACTGCGAATTACCCCGGCGGCGATCGAACACTTAAGCAAAACGTATTTTGGTCGACTTGGCTTACGGATCGGTGAGCTCTTAGCTTTGCATCTATGGGTTCTCTTGGATTCTGTGGAAGAAGGCAAGAAGGTTGGGAGAGTGGTTTTCCATGATGAGAATCACTCTAATCTCTTTGAATTTGTTGTGAACCATATATTCGTGTATTCAGATACGTGATTCTTAGCGTTTTAAACTATCTACATTCGGGCTTGGCTTTTTTGGCCTTATCTGAGTGCTGAGCGCTTAAAGAAATTAATCTAGATAGTGGTAGACCCCCTCAGTATTGTCCTGGTGAAAGACCACCATTTGAAATAGAAACGTTGCGGTGTTTGAAATGGCAGTAGCCGTGTTTGGTGACCAAATCTGAATAGCCAGGTACTTCGCAATCTTCCTTTCAGCTTCAGAACGTAATCCAATCGGGGATGCCTTAGTCCAACTGGCTCCAAGCAGTTAGAACTCTTGCGCGGTATTCATATTTAAAAAATTCCTAGTTTCAATTCAATTTGTTTATTTATAATAATTGCTACCCGGTTTCGCTCCAATTTCTCTACCATTAAAAAATTTGGAACGAATAATTTTGTCTTATGCTCGTACGTTTTCATGTTTTTTTTAAAGCTTTATAGTTCATGATGAAAAAAAATGCAGGTACAGAAAACTATGCAAATTTAAGGACGCCAGAACTCACCTCACACACACGAATTCAAATCAAATTTAATTTAGTATATTTGCATCTCAATATATCACTCAGCTGAAAGACCGCCATAATATATTTATAGTTTTGGTGTTCAATTTGTAGAACTCCATTTTATTTTTTTTATATAATTCAATTGAATTAAATTTAATATTATTATTATTGAGTTCTGCTATTTTCAGTTTTTTTTTATTATTTTTATATTTTTGTTTTTAGTGACAGCTGTTTCGGCGTTTAAGGCCATTGTCAAACTGTCATTTCATTTCATTTGTTTGACAATGGCCTTAAACGCCGAAACAACTGTCACTAAAAACAAAAATAAAATAAAAACTTAACAATTATATAAAAAAAAAAAAAAGAAAACCGCCATAATACCACAGTAAAAAATAAAAAAATGATTATTTGTTTTTTCTCAAAAAAAGGAAATTATTACTTATGGCAAACAGACACATCCATAGCACACTTCTATTGGTTTATCTCTTTAGTGCTGTATTGGTAATATAGTTAATGAACAGGAGACAGGAGTAGTATAGGTATTTGTATCCCGCCAGTCAACAGTACAACAATAATCGCCGCCGTTTTGCGTCCATTGTGAGGTCCATCGCGCGCTGTATTTCCCGTTATACGCTACATTGGGTAACAGGGGTGAACTGGGGGGGTTATTTGGAAGTTGTTTTTTTTATGATTGAACTTCAGCTGTAAGCAATAGAATTTTGTAAGTTCCTCGGGCTTTTTCATGTTCTAAATATTAATACTAGTTTTAAAATATCTTTTTTGAAGCAGCGAAAACTTCAAAGATGTGTTCTAGTGTCACGACATTTTAAAACATTCTTCTGTCTGGAATGTTTCGGTGAACGCTATAATATTCATTTCGCAAATTCATTTCCACGATGAGAAGCTTTTAAATAACCTTTAACTATAAAACAATGATAGAAGACATCAAATTATTTGTTATACCTACTATATATTTATAAAAAAAGTTAAAGTTCTTTAATCCAACACTTTCAAATATGAAGCGATATCTTACAAGAAACTTCCCAATAAAAACACGGAAAAAAATCTAACTACTTGTCAAAAATGTTAAATAGAAAACAGTAAAATATTTAAAATCATTTATTTAAAATAAAACTAAACGCATTAGTATATCGTCACCGGAAAGGCAAAAGGGCTGAAGCGCCATTTTGGGAAGTTTACACTAGAGCACTTTAAAGCTTTTTTTGTTTTACAATAAAATTCAAAGTCTTCAGTACCTGGTTGGATTTTGAAAAAAAAAGTTAAATCCAGTAACTCAGTGATCTCATTGAGTTACCTGAAGCGAAAAAAAGCTTTAAAAAGTTCCAAACTTGGGTCGCTTGAGTCAAACCTTCTCCCAAATGCTACATATATTTTAGATGGCTGAAGGGCCACAAAAGTCTTCAGAATCCAACGAGAGTTAAAGCATTCGATGCAGAAAAAAAAACTAATCGAAACTGCATCTTTAACTTATTTTTGACCAAAGTGTCGCTTAAGCTCTTTCCTTTATGAAGCATATAAAAAAATCCTATAAGAAACATAATTAACTAGAAATAATTTCCTTTGCGATCACGTGCGTCCAAATTAGTGTGAACTTTTCAAATTTGGAACTAATGTTAATTAAAGTTTATCGAATTTAAAAAAAAACTGTTCGAATCCCTACCTATCAAATTAAATACCTACCGATAATTTGTTATGGCAGAAATTATTCTACATTTGAAATCAAATTAATAATAAAAAAAAATGGCAAGTCTAGTTACATCCCGTGTTTTTACACGGGTGACAAATAGTTTTAAAGAACACAAATTTAAAAAATATGTGTTTTTATTTACTATTTGTTTTTATTATTATTTAGTTCTAGCCCAGCCCTGCCCCTTCTCTCAAACTCCTGAAAGGCATTTCCCGTAAAATTCCGATTGTTTGGCGTTGTTTTTCTCCGCCATTTTGTTCCATTATCGTCCGGAGGTACCGGAAAGGAGAAGAGGAAGAATCGAAGAAGCAACAACTGCCTTCTTCATACTGCTCTACTACACTCTCCTACTTCTATGTAGTTTCCCACTCAATACAAGAACTCAAACCACAGAAAATCAAAACCATTTCCTTTTCGATTTGTGCACAATGTCAATTTTATTTCTTTTAAAAATTTCGACTTCGTGACTGAATAATCACAATTATAACACTAGGTTATTTTTTATAACGCATTTTTTGTGAAATATCACTTACGTACGCTTTACAAAGTTATGCAATAATCTAAAACTTTTTACGAAATTCTTTTTGAAATATTTTGACACTGTACTTACATGGATTTCATTTAAATATTAGTATATTTTGTTATAGACCATTTAATTATTATACATATACATATGTCAACTAGTTCAGTTGGAGCCAGCCTTCTTTATTAACTTTAAATTATATTTTTCTGAATAAGGTTTCTGTTTTAGGAAGGTCAAAAGGTATTTTTATTTTATTTTTTATAGTTGATACCGCACAAGAGTCCCAACTGCTCCCAACCGTCTAGAGCCAGTGGGACTATGGCATCCCCAATCGGGGTATGTTGTGAGGCTGAAAGTAGTGGGGAGGGGAAGGAGATGGGGAAGAAGAAGGTCATAAAGTAACTGGCTATTCAAATTTGATTACCAAACATTAAAAAATCCATTTCTAACAACGTTTCGATTCTGAATGGTGGTCTTTTACTAGGCCGATACTTATGGTAGTATATATCACTCTTTGTTGCTTCCTTTGAAAAATTACATGAATATAAAGGTTTTATAAACATTGGCCTCACCATTGATCCGTACCTCAAATGGAACCTTCACACGCAAAGCATTGCACATAAAATCAGAAAAACCATTTTCTTTTTTAGAACTATAAGAAACTTTCTTGACTTGAAACACTTAAAAATGATTTACTTTGCGATATGTCAATCTTTTATTGAGTATGGTATCATAGCTTGGGGAGGTGGAACTTCATCTGCTATAGACCCTGTCATAAAAGCACCAAAAACAATTATAAAAATTATCCTCAAGCTACCCCTAATTGCAAGTTCTAACTCAATTTTTTCACATAATGAAAGTCTTCGACGTTCGACAAATATATGTAAAATCAATTCTCACCCATCTTTTTACAAACAAACATAAATAATATGAAAAAAGACCACACACTCGATTTACTCGTAACACTAACAAAGATTTACTCCAATATCCTGTTATCTCTACCACATTTGGTCAACGGAGTTTTAGGTACATTGCGACAAGAATCTTCAATATTCTTCCAGAAAATTTAAGACAAAGTCAAACATTAAATAATTTCAAACATAACATAAAAATTTTGATTAATAGCAAAGACAGAGCATTTACCGGTGCAATCACCCTAATTCGAAATCATTGAATAAACCAATCACAGAACAAATAATTACTTATTCATATATGTACAATTTTATGTTATCATTTCTATATTAATATTAAATTCACACTTTCAAATAACATTAACCATTGATTAATTTAATTTGAAGTAACCAAAACAATCGGCAAAAATTACTGCCTCAACACAGGCTTGCCTAGTGAGGCAGATTACGAGAAAACAAAAGTAATAACTTTATACAAATATACAAACACTAAGTTATATGTATTAAGCAAATACGGATAATGGTCTATATTTCTATTTAATTAATGTTTCTGTAATACATATATATTTACTGTTTACAATGTATAGATCTCTTGTTAAAATATATAAATGTACCTACACCTTTATACACCCTATGTATTTTATATGATTATTCTGCTTATATTTTGTATTATTTTGCTGTTATTACTGTTAACTGTATTTAAATAAAGATTTATTATTATTATTTAATGAAACACTGTACATAAATGTGTGTATAATTCCTTGCCTTTAAGAACATGCCACCGATTTTGTAAGTGCATATATAAAAAAAAATGTTGATGTAAATATAATTTAGGGGCGGTTGGGGTAGGTGAAAAAGAGAAAGAAGCTACAGTTAAGAAGGAGACAAAGTCGCGACGAAACCAGTTTGGCGTGTCAGTGAAAATAAATCGATCCACACATACACAGTTATAGTGCTAATCTTTCGTAATTTTTTAAATTTCTCTCAGATGTACTTGATGTTGATTATTTTGTGTACATTCAAAATTTCTGGAGAGCCAAAAATAAAGTAACGCCATATAAATGTAATAAACACGATTAAGGATTTAGGACATGAAGAACGGTTTTCGGAGTGTCGGGATAATATATGATGCGCAAGAGGAATGAAGTAGAAGTCTGTGACGTCCAGCGATCTAGTAAAACAAATAATTGAGTCGAGGCTCTCGAGAGTGGGAATAACAAATTATTATGTATGAATGTGCGTAAAGCAAGGATTATGCGCCAGTTAATAGTTGTGTGACGTTCAATCCTCTTTGCCACTATACTTAGTTAATAAGTTAGTTACTTAACCTAGTGATTACAAGACGAAACTAGCTAAACAGATCGGCACATTTATCTTTGGCTGCCTCTGTGGTCGAGTGGCTTAGACGCTGGACTACCAATCTAGAGATTGTGGGTTAAAATTCCGATGTGCACAAATATGTGTTACTTCACATTTCATTAATTTAAAACAAAATAAAGCGTATTTGTGGCACGTTTCCAAATTACTACATACTCTAAGTATCGCCCTGGTGAAAGAATACCATTCAGAATCGAACGTTGCTAAAAATGGCTTCAGCTGTATTTGATGACCAGATCTGAATAGCCAGGTAACTCCCAAGCTTCTCCCTTCCCATCTCGCTCTCCTCCGCCTTACTACAAGCCTCATAACATACCCCAATATATGATGCCATAAGCACACTGACTTCGAACGGTTTGAAGCAGTTTGAACTCTTGTGCAGTCTTCATTTTATATAGCGCAATTTTGTGATATTTCACTTCGAGTGTGCTCAATCTACTTGAACTGTCGCTTCGCAGTCCGAGACGTCATTGCTGTAAAAGAAAGATAAACATTTGCGAATAACCTGACAACATTTGAAAAACTCTCACTACCATCATAATAAACGGACGATTTTGCTTGTGCAATGATGGAGGACTTAGCTAGCAGAGGAATTGAACCTACGACGCCCGGGTGGGAATAACTCAGCTACTAACCAGTCAAAAAATAAAACCAATTTAACAGTGAACAATAAATTCTTTGCAGAGGATTATTAACCAAGAAAAACCTCGAACATTCAAAACCTGAAAAACGTCGTTGTTTTTTCTTTACGGGGCTTTATTTCCTTCCCTCCCCTAAAACATGGACAATCAGGCCCGCGAAGGGATGCTACAGAACACAGGCCGGAAGACGTAAGAAATGTCTCGAAGACTCTAACGGCGTGTTAACAAGGGTCGCAGGCTGTAGCGGGGTAATTTGACGAGCCTTTGACCGTAGGAAAGCCTTAAGTCGGGTGCTGACAGATGTCGACTTGTCGCTTCCAGCGGAAGTTTGGATTTCTTGGATTAAAATAAGCGTCTTTAAGAAAAACAATTACACTATACTATTTTTTTAGCATCGTTTTTGTGAAACATCAATTAAGGGTGCTAGAAAAGATCTTACAACAATTAAAAAATATATCTTTGTAGAAAGCAATCACTTTTGTGGTTTGAAATATTTAACGAAATGAAATTTAAAATTGTACCCTGACGATGCTTAGGCTAAGCGGAACCGGTAGGTCATAAAAATGAACATGATATCACTCATACAAAGTTATGTTTTCTTTTCTTTGAATATATTTATATTATTTAATCAACCGTAGGTACTTGCTTATATGTTAAAAGATATATAGTTTTGTTTGATTCCAGCATAAGGGTTGTTTTTACATAGGTTTAATGAAACACAAACACCCCTTGCCAGTATAGTTTTTCAAGCAGGGGATTCAGCTTTCAGATACCTTTGTCTGTCTTCTCTTAAGTATTTTCCTCATAATTTGTCATCGCTAGGGGTTGCAAATTTACTGCGAAAACGAGAATAATTTTATTCAATGAGATGGCTGCAAATTTTCAGGACATAATTAGCATGATATGAATTAGTCTAAAATTAACAGCGATAATTCAATTCTGTTTCATCGCAAAAAAACTTTCCAAGAAATCAAATTTATTCTCTTTGGTGAAAGAACACCATTCAGAATCGACACGTTGCATTGCTTGAAATTGTTTGACCGTGTATAGGGACCAGATCTCAATAGCCAGGTACCTCTTAATCTTCCTCTTCCCCAACTCATACCCTTCCTCGCAACTGGCTCCAAGCAGTTGAGAACCTTTTTAATATTTTTTTATGGGGAATACCGCACAAGAGTCCCAACTGCTCCCAACCGTCTAGAGCCAGTCAGACTATGGTATCCCCGATCAGTGTATGTTGTGAGGCTGAAGGTAGAGGGGAGAGGAATTAGATGAGGAAGACGAAGGTTGGGAAGTACTTGGCTATTCAGATCTAGGTACCAAATACGGCTAAAGCCATTTTTAAGTAACATTTCGATTCTGAATGATGAACTTCCACCAGGGCAATACTTTATATTATTTCATGTGAATTAAAGGTGTTATGACACATATTAAATAAAAGTTATTTGCGCACGAAGGGTTTGAACCCGCGACCTTCGGATTCGTAGTCGAGCGTCTTACCACTCGACCATTGAGGCCGTCATAAAAAAGTTATAAAATTATTTAAACTATCACTCTAGTACAAAAAATAACCCAATGATAATATATTCAGCGCCCTCGAGGTGATTTTTCACAAAAACGGCGCTATACAAATTGTCAAAATATTATTATTCACCCTGGTTAGTAGAAAGTACGTTTTCAAAAAAAAAAAAATTAATCAACGACTTTTTTTCTCCACAACCCTTCGCGACATCACAGCCCTTAGACCGAAATGGCAGAGATACAACATGTCTAATTTGTGTAAGGCAAAACAAGCGCGGTTGGTCTAGTCTACGGGCACGGGCAAGTCTAAGGGGGCGAGGGTTCAGTTCCAGGGAGGGCTGTTGGAATACCGACTGCCCCTGGCCAAATAGGGGTGGCTTACCATACCTACACATATACACATACATATACAGATATGATATAGGCGTATTATCCACACGTGTACATGTCGACATGGAATCTACCAGATAAATCTTATACAGTTAAGAATAATCACAATATACTGAGTCGAAAAAAACTGTTTCCTTCCTTATTTATTTATATACGCCCTCATGGGCTTTTACATAACATTTATTTATTTTTTTTTATTTATTTATTTATAAATTAACGGACTAAAGTCCAATTACAAAAATACATATAAAACACGAAATATAAAAAAGAGTAACAGAGAAGAAATAGCATATAAATTGAGATAAATGAAGCGATGACAAAAATAAGGCAAAATAAACATAAGAGAGAACATTCAAGCCATGGTCTTAGTCAAAGTTTTGGTAGAGTCGTAAAGAATGACGAAAATCATTTAATAACATAGATATAAAATAAAATAACAGTGACATAAAAAATAACAATAACATAAAAATAACAATGCACCCAAAAACATGATGAAATTGATAGAAAATTAACACTAGTATTTTAGAAAGAGGTATGCTATTATAGCCTTCTTGTAACTAGATTCAGTGCAGTTGAATATATCTACTATTTCAGCGATAGAATTACTCACTGCGTGCAATCTAGGTACAAGCGAGTATTTAAATGACTCAGTCCTGATATTGTTGTTACATTTAAAAAGAATTATGACTTGCTATCTGATATTAATACCGTAGAACGTATGTCGTAAACACTTGCAATGGAAGCATTCACGCGCTAGCTACAAACGAAAGCGCTGCCATCTTTAATATTCAATAAGAACTATTTATTTAGAAAATAAAATAAACATTTTTTTAAATATTTTGGAACCATACAAAAAAAAATTATACTTTTCAGGCACTCTAAGTGTAACTAAACATTTACATTTGCTCTTTCTGCATTAGTCCCTTTCTTATCCCATCTCCTTAATTACAATAATAGCATTTGGATAATTGGACGGTCTGTCTGTTAAGTTGAGGTACCTAACAGGTCATTTTTGAAACTGTTAAAACCAATCTAATATTTTATATTTTAACGGTATCTACGCAGAGCTTATTCAAGGAATGTGTAAATATATATCTTATTTCCTGAAAGCCTTTTTCAGACATAAAGATGTATTTTGTTTTTTTTTTAAACTAGAAAACACAAGCAAATATTACTTTACGAACACCTTCAGACATGTTTATAGATAAGGTAGACATTTAATATCATAATGTAAGTCACAATGGATATTCGGAAAAAATGCAAGGCTGATGTAAGCGTGATGAATAGAATCAATAAAGGGACGCTTAGATGGTTAAGGCATGTAAAGCAAATGAATGAAGAAAAAAGTTTGAAAAGAATATACGACGCAAAATTGAACGAAAGAAGAAGTCAGGGACGCCTGAGGAAGACATGACACGAGCAAGTGAATCAAATACTTGAGTCAGGCCATGTGAAGAGTCAGAATAAAAGAAGGGTATGTATGAGACGATGCATGAATGTGAATGAAGTAAAGTTTGTGTGCCAAGACCGAGTTGTTTGGCGGTCCATCCTCTCTGCCTACCCCTGCGGGGAAACGGCGTAATTATTGGTTAGATATGTATGTCTGTTAATATGAAAACTTGAGCTAGTTTAGTTCCTATTTCCTGTAATTTTTTTAAAAAACATTTTTTGGTTAAAAGCTCTGCGATGTAATTATTTTTACGCGTGACAAAAATAATTACATCGCAGAGCTTTTAACTAAAAAAATTTTTAAATAAATTAAAATAATTATAATTATTGTTTAAATAAAATTAAAAAACCTAAACATATAAAAATATAATATAATATAAAATGATGATGTAGATGACGTTGCAAGCGTCCTCACAGAAAATGCTTTTGCTAATTTCAAGATCCCAGAACTCACCGTTTAAGAGTCTGTGCAACTTTTTACAGTCAGACTATTTAATGAATGTTGATCTATTTCAACAAGTTGGTGCATACTCTCCGACGGCGAAGAGAACGACTTCTAACCTAACCTAACGTCGAGAAATACCTGCACTGTGCGATGGACGGCCGCTTTCACCAAATCAAACTGAGCGTCCGCCATCTATAAATGTTGGTGAAGTGGAATTTAGTAATCTCAGCGGATGGAAATCAAATTACCACCGCGAGGTACGCTCAGTTTTGATTGGCGAAAGCGGTCGAAAGTATATCGAACAAACTAGCAATGCATATAATGCACATAATACTTAAATGAGCAAAGGTATTGGATAATTGTGGATGTATGGCTGCGGAAGAAATGAGACGAAGCTGCGTGGATGGTAGATATTTGTAGTGTTATCATTTATCTGCCTACCCTTGCTGTAGAATACAGAGATGAAGTGTACTTTGTCATCGTAAAATACATATTAAGGAAACAATAAGTAAATAGTAGGTAGGAATTCAGGTAATCTAAGGTATGATTTTCCGACGGGAAAATATCACTTTTCATTACCTACCGAAATATTCCGCCCTTCCCTTGGAGAAAAAGATTTTCTTACGGTAGTCTGATAGAAACAGGAAAATGTCTCAAAAACGTATTCCATCATGAGCTATGGAGCATTCAAATATGTATTTACCTACCTGATAAAATACACGATAAAAGACTGTATTGATTTATTTTTTTTCAATTGTCCAATCTTCAATATTTTTTTTCCTTTTAAAAAAAAGTGGAATTTTTAGGGAAAGCCGGGTAGTAAAAGTAATCATTTATAGCAATGATTTTTAAATTTTTCTTTGATTTAACAAATATATTAATATGAATTTATAAGTTTCATCTGGATTATTATACTCCTAGCTATTTTTTCCTTGTTAGTTAGTCTTATTAACATAATTAATTCAGTATGAAGCGCACTTGGGGTGAAATATCATAAAACTGCGCTATGTAAGTTCACTGTTATTATTATGAATGTATTATAAACAGTGGATTTGATTTGGAGAAGATATCACATGCCGTCGCTTACTAGTATTTAAACAAAGGTGAAATGTTACCAATGTCCGTTATAAATATACTGTATCGTTTTGTAATTGATAAATAAAGAGATAATTATTACGATGGTATCCGTGTTAGCTCCATTACTATGGTCCCAGAAGTGTCAGGTTCACTACCCAGCGAGGGCAAAACAATTTAATTTTAATTTATGAAGGTCCCAGAGTATTGTCCTGGTGAAAGACCACACTTTAATTCGAAACCTTGCAGTTGCTTGAAATAACTTTATCTATGTTTCGCGACCAGTACTGAATAGCCTGGCACTTTGCAACCTTCCGCTTTCCCTACTTCCCTCCTCTCCTCCACTTTCTACAGCCTCATGACATCCCCTTAATGAAGATGCCATAGATCTACACGATCTGAGCAGTTGGTATTTTGCGCGGTTTCACATGAAAAGCAAAAATGATTCATTGGTCTACAATTCATTAAGACACTGTTATACCCAAACCACACTTGACTGGTGCAAATAAAGTTCCGTAGAATTGTTCAGAACTGTAGCCTTTAAGATGATGAACATTACCCTGATGATAATCTACCTCCGATAGGAGAGAGCACCAGAAAAAGAAGAAGAAGACGGAAACCATTTGCCGCGGTTGTTATCAATCAAAGTGTCACATCACAAAGTTACAGTGTTTCATTTGATATCTTAATAATTTGAACCAAATAAAACTCAAATACTTAAACTGTTTGTATAGTTACCTGGATAGCATGGCTGCATCAGAGCATTGGAGATGATGGGCCGCAAGAGCTGCAGCTTCCAGAACTGCTCTCGGTGGACTTCCAGTTCTCGGCGTTGACCCCTGGAACCCCTGCTTCCTCGGCTCACTCCTGCTCAAAATGCTGGAGATGGAAAAGGACGTGTACCCCGAAGTCTGCCCTCCTCCCATCTTCGGGGAATTCTGGGTCATGTTGGTATCTTTACTTATATCTTCCTTCATCTTATTATTTGATCCGATGTGCTTTTCTATGCTGTGTTTTTCGATACTGCTTTCTTTGTCTTTGGCACCAACTGGTGATAGGTCGCAGACGTCTTTGATTTTGAAACTAGTTCCTCGCTCTTTTGTTACAATCTTCAATTGCTCAGTCTTGCTCTCTGTCCCGTAGTTTGGACTGCTGGATCTAAACCCTGTCAGATCTGTATTGCTCGTGTTTCGGAATTTCGATAGGCTATTGTTTTCTGTTGGCGTCTTTGGTATAAATATGGGAGATTTTCTTCCTCCGTTGATTGTGTAGTTTTGAGCCACGTTCTGTGGCGAGTTTGGAGCTATCAAAATATTGACGGACCTGAATTTGCTCGGCGGTTCTGGGCTGTTTGGTTCAGATACAACATTTACTTCAATATCTCGATCGTCGTGAGAGGAAGGCGAATTCATTTTGTTTCACAAATATCTTTGTTCAATACACTTATAGTATTAATTACTGCTCACAAAACACCATGTTTTATTACAATTTTTTTTTTTTTATAGTTTTTAGTCTACCTAGCTCTTTTATCTAAGATTAAATTAATTGAAATAGAATTAGTCTTCGCTAGTTTAATTCAATATTACTCTCGTAATAATGCTCCCCTATCATTCGGCATTAATCATGCCGTATTTAATTACTTCGATACGAATAATTTATCTAGCATTAAAAGAGTCAAGCGTCACGGTGGCTGGTCGCGATGAAACCACTATCGGCCAAATCTGTAGGCTCTAAATTGTGTTCAACAGTCAAATTAAGCGACCCACCGTCGGCGGCGCGGCGGAGCTATTAAATATTCAAACGCACCCCCGAAAGTTTATTGCATTAGCGACTTTATAATTTGAAACTATGTTCGGCCATAGAAAACATCTGCTCGAAGATCGGCCGAGATACGGGGAATGTTTTGGCGGAAGAGTTAACCAGCCCACACCAACTCGGGCAGTATTCAAACGCGAGGGTTAGAAGTCATGAATATGCAAACAGCTAATTTCCCCAGACACAGAGCCCACATTACTCAAAAAGGCATCGTAGCGTTTTCTGGGTCCAATTCGCCGCTTATCAGATCATCGGGTTTCATCTGACATTGTATAGCTTCATTCATCGATGGCCAGATAACTGTTTGAAGTATCAAATGCATCAAACTTCATAATAACAAAATTGGTGCGGTCTCTTCCGTCAAAACACCACGATGTTAGCAGATCTTATCTTCGATTACGACGATGATTGCTTTCTGAGCTCCTTTGTGTCGTTTTTTGTCGGTTTTAAACCCTTGCGAGCCACGATTGTAAATATACAAACGAGGGTGGCTTTTTTGGTCACTGTGAAATTCAATATCTCTTTGCAGGGAAAACGATTTTGAACAAACGCATCGTCGATTGCTCTCTTTATTAGATGTAATACAATCTCTTTTGAGCGGGACAAGCCAGACTATCGATTACTGACGTTTTAGAAAATCTCGTTCAAATGCACAAATGACTTTTCGCTTCGCATTAACTTAGATGCGTTGATCTTTCGGAAAGAGCGGAAATATCTTTCGCGCTAAATTAGCTTCCTTCAAGTTGATCTACTGGAGATATCATATAAAATCAATCTATTTATCCTCCAGATGATATAAGCTTCAATTATATACGAGTATCGTTGATTAAATTGGCTTAACTTCAAATGAACTGTCGCTGAAGCAATACTTATTATCGTGTAGCGCAAAATTCGAATGCTCACTTTTAGTAAATCCAGGTTTTAACCCGCGTAAAATCTGTCGACAGAATGTCACCAAAGTGTGAACTAAAATGGCATCAAACTACGAAAATCCAGCATCAGTTTAATGCTTGAACACGCAATTTCTGGACCAGCACCAGTTAACAGCCTCTGGCTATCTAATCAATGGCAGCACCGCGTGCAGTAGCCTACAACCACGTACAAACAGGAGTACGGAAATCAGGTAGGATACAAATGTTGACAGACTCCGAACATACAACGCCGCGGGACATTACACCCAAACGGGAACGGATTACCAACTACAATGTGGATATGTTGATCAACGTTTTTGGTCCTGTATTCGAAATTCACTGTATTTTAACTAAATGTCACGTCACTAAAAAGTTGGAATGTTTGATTGATCATCTAGTTACGTACACTTTTGTTTAATTTAGTCACTTTATTGAGCACGGTTAGAAGGGTATAAAAAACTCACAATATTAACAAACTTTTGCGCTAAACAAAGGATTTGCGAGAACAGCGTTAAACTCACGCGAAATTAGAGTTTGCAATTGAAACGAAGGCTTTGTTTTTAATACAAAGTCGATTCAATAACTTTGTAGCGAGTTGAGTTGTATTGTAGAGCGGGGTAGATTCGGATCCATTTGCCAGCCCCACGTCACAATCTGCAACAACTGTCAATCTATGAACAACCTTAGCCGTTAAATGTGCTGGGAAACTGGAAATAGGGGTGAACACCGCGTACCCCTAAAGGGGCGTGTACCGCGCGAAGTTAACACCCCTAAACGAAACGGAAGGCCGCACTCCCTCTCTTTTCATCCCTTGAACGTGGATTCCATCCCTACCTCTCTTCACCTTCTTGTATAGGGTTGTTTCTTTTGCTAGCTGGGGTGGCAACGCGCCGAGGAGGTACTCGCAGATTAGATTTCTGATTTTTTTTATTTCGTCGACACCCTAGGTGTTGGAATTCCTTTATTTGGGCACGGTGGGTAAATGTATTTGCTTTTTTTATTACGTGTGTAAATATTTGGAGGCGGCGAAAGCTGGGGAATTACTTGCGCCGGGCTAGCTCGATGAAAACTCACTTCGGCTTCACTTGTATTACTTCGAATCTATCTTTACAACTATCATAATACGTCGGCTTACTCTAAACATACTACATGCGTACACACCCTATACTAAGCTCTAGTATTTGTCAATACGCTGGCCTGATTCTTTTTTTAATTGAACCATTGAATTAAGCACCAAAGTATTTTTTCTAGTAAATACTAATTTGGTAAGTATGGGTAGATTTAACGGTTGTACAAAATAATTGCTGAAATCTTTTAAAAATGAGATTGTTATACCTGGGCACATTATTAGCATTTTGTCTTAGGTTGTTAAGGTTATCTTTTGTTTATGATTTAACCTAGTAAATTTATTGTATTTTTAGAGTATATACCTACTTAAATCAATAACCAATAATTTCTATACCGGTGCTCATATTTTGCTGCTAGAATATGATTATTGGTGGTAATAGATAATATATTTGATGTGTATCCAAATAATAATATCATAAAAACAGGATTAATAACTTGCACATTGCTGCACAACTTTAGGTGATCAAATATATTTTTTAAAAGGAAAAGAAAATAATTAAATTTCAAATAACTACGCAATTGTAGAAAGGTTAAATGCAAGTAATTTATTAGGTAACACCAATACTTATCTTTTTTTGCTGCATTAACTTATTTTTATTTTCCTTAGTTTAAATTTTATTTATATATTTAAGTATTGGTTACCATCACAAAATATTAAAATCTAAACTCACTAACAATCATCCCGTTTCACCCCAGAGGTAGACATAGAAGATGCAATGCCACACAACTCTAATATCTGACACGTATATCTTGATTCATCCACGTTCATACACACTCTTCTGTTACTTTGACTCTTGACATGCCCCAACTCAAGCATTTGAGTAAATCATACGTGCGATATCTTCTTGGGGCGTCACCGACATCATATTTTCATACCATAATGTCCGTCTATACGTTACACTCGTATGTCCAAATGAACCGATCGTTTCTTTCTTACTCACGATCTTAACTTTTATATCTTCATGCATATATAGTTGCTCAAATCAAAAATGCAATTTTGGAATTACTGTTACCAGTCGTCTCTTTTTAATCACTTTCTTAACCCTTATATCTTCTAGCATATATAGTTGCTCAAATCAAAAATGCAATTTTGTAATTACTGTTACCAGTCGTCTCTTTCTTAATCACTTTCTTAACCCTTATATCTTCTTCTATATATATAGTTGCTCAAATCAAAAATGCAATTTTGGAATTACTGTTACCAGTCGTCTTTTTCTTAATCACTTTCTTAACCCTTATATCTTCTTGCATATATAGTTGCTCAAATCAAAAATGCAATTTTGTAATTACTGTTACCAGTCGTCTCTTTCTTAATCACTTTCTTAACCCTTATATCTTCTTCTATATATATAGTTGCTCAAATCAAAAATGCAATTTTGGAATTACTGTTACCAGTCGTCTTTTTCTTAATCACTTTCTTAACCCTTATATCTTCTTGCATATATAGTTGCTCAAATCAAAAATGCAATTTTGTAATTACTGTTACCAGTCGTCTCTTTCTTAATCACTTTCTTAACCCTTATATCTTTTTGCATATACGAGTATAGTTGCTCAAATCAAAAATATAATTTCGAAATTACCGTTATCAGTCGTCTTTTTCTCAATTACTTTCTTAACCCTATATTTTCTTGCATATATAGTTGCAATAATCAAAAATACAATTCAGGAGTTACCGTTTTTTGAATAATTACCCTTTTCTGGGAGTTTACCATTATGTCTATATAGCCTATCTCTGGTGAAAGCCATTAGAATGGCTTAAGCTAAGTAAAGTATTGTTTAGCAACCAAAACAGATTAACCAGGTACTAAACCAGCCTTACCCCCTTTTGTTCCCCTCCCTTGTTTATATCGGCCTCAAAACATTCCCCAACTGAAGGTAACATTGGCTTCCTAGCTCCAGGTCGTGAAACTCTTGTGCGTTATTCATATAAAAAAATTGTATCAGTCTACTTTAGTTGGATCGTGTTAAGGGTTGCTGTAGGTAGCAGAAGAATTCGTATAAACCAGAATTAAGTAACGAGTGCGGGCCAGTTAAGAATTGTGTGGTGTTCCATAGTATCTGCCTACCCCTGTGGTCAAAGAGAGTGAAAGTCAATAAGTAAGTTCTTTTTTACGTATTTTTTTATAGTAAATACCTCCAAAAAAATTTTTTTTCAATCTTATCACAATAGCACACCCTTGGAGTAACAATATATGAAGAGAGAGCTAATTATTTTTACCCAACCTATACAAACTTGGGATAAATCACTTTCTTCGGGTTTTTACGTCGTACACCATGAGAAAGAAAGAGACAACAAAATTTCCAAAATTATCACACCGCTTTAAAGTATTGTAAGGATGTTATTCGTGTCTCGCGTCTCCGTTGACTCCGCCCACACCTTTTGATATGCGACATAAATGGACATATTAATTAATCTAAACTAGGAATTAATATGTAATGATAGAAAGTAAGATCTGTACAGCGCCCTTGAGGTGATTTTTCACAAAAACGGCGCTATACAAATCGTCCAAATATTATTATTATTATTATTATTATTATAAGTCAACGGTTTTTTTAGGTTACATGCTATATTTTTGTTTGTAGCAATACTGTGAAAAAGTGGTTACACGAATAAACAAAAATATTATGTCGACATGTGCTATGAACGGATGTATAAATACCCTATCCCTAGTCCTAGCCGCGCCCAGGTCTAGCCGAGTTCGACAAAATACGTCGAAATTGACTAGAGCACACCCAAAAGTCACGAGTCGCCTCTGCGTCCCAGGTATATATCTACCTTTTACTAATAGTTCTTAATATTACAGAGAATACAATTTGATTACAATTTTTTTATCGATCAAATCGAGGAAAGTAACTTCTATACTTTTTATTTTGGAAAAACAAGAATATTCGGGAAAAGTTCTACTTTTATAGTTTAACGCTAGAAATATCTACCTTTAACCAGTAGTTGTTTGTTACTCTTTCTACTCGCTGTCCATCTATGATCCTTCCAATTAAGTTATAATTAGTACCCGGATTAATGTCGTAAAAACAGGGCCTCACCTGTCGAAACAGATATTTTTATTTGACAATAAAAACTTTTTTAGGTTAATACATTGCTTTTGAGAAAGACCAAGTAATAAACTTAGAGCAATAATATACAAGAGAGAGCGCTGTACAGAGAGCTGTAGTCAGTATTTACAAGGTTTGCTGGACTCGGCTAGACCTGGGCGTGGCTAGAGGACTAAGGCTAGAGTATTTATAAACCCATTCATAGCACATGTCGACATAATGTTTTTGTTTATTCGTATAACAAAAAAAAATCGTTTATTAAAAGCCTATAACAGGCGTAAATAAATAAATAAAATAACCACTTTTTCAGAGTACAGTCGAACTTGGTTATAACGATCACGGTAATAGCGAGGTCACGGCTATAATGAGCAATTACTTAATGATATGTTGGTTCGGGCTTATTTTCATACAATCGTGTGGGGTTATAACGAGGTCGCTTCACTGATATAACGTCCAAATAATATTGTCAACTCAATGCTCCCGGGTAATAAAAACAATTTTCGAAACAGTCGAATATTTTCATAAACAAGACAAAGAAAGCTGCTCGTCTGGCACGGTGGCGGATTTTCTCCAAATCACGTTAAGGAGGGTTTATAATCTCTGATAGTTATCGCTTTAAGAAACAATTCTATCCAGTACTATCGGACTCTATGTAAAAGTGACGTTTAAAATAAAAGTCATAGGAATTTTTTTTGTTCATCTATTCCCTTCTTTACAAATTTGTTTGCCTAATTTGTATCAGGTTTTCCTTATTTCTTAAAAGCAATAAATTTAATATTATGCAAGCTTTCATACCCTCGCATAAATATCGATATTAGTAGGTGGGTACTTTTTTACCTACGTACGTTTATAACGAGTAATGGTTACAAGGAGCAAATGTGGTTGGTCCCTTCGCGCTCGTTATGACCAAGTTCGACTGTATTTCTATAAAAAATATATAACATGTAACCTAATAAACAGTTGAGTTATCTCAATGTATTTCGCGTATCATAACGTGCGGGCGGAGTCAACGGAGACGCGGGACACGAAGAACATTCTAACAATACTTTAAAGCGGTGTGATAATTCGGAGAAATTTTGATGTCTCTTTCTTTCTCGTGGCGTACGACGTAAAAACCTGGAGAAAGTGATTTATCCAAAATCTGTATAGGTTGGGTAAAAATAATTAACTTTTTCTCCATATATTGTTACTTCAAGGCTATAAACCATAAAGCTTACAGTATAGACATATTGACAAAGTTTAAAATTATACAAATATTTGGGTAATTAAATACACTAATCTAAAACACGTGTTTTTCATATTTGTTCAATAGTTAATACTGCACAAGATTCCCAACCGTCCAGAGCCAGTGGGACTATTGCATCCCTAGTTGGGGTATGTTGTGAGGCTGAAGGTAGTGAGGTGGGGAAGGAGATGAGAAAGAATGAGGTTGGGAAGTACCTGGCTACTCATATCTAGTCACAAGACATGGCTAAAGCCATTTCAAACCACGTGTTGATTCTGAATGGTGGTCTTTCACCAAGGCGATGCGTGTATCTACCACTCTGTAACGTGCCACAAATTTACAATATATTATTTTATATTAATTAAATGTGTTATAATACATATTAATTGAATAAAATGTAGTTGCGTACGCCGGGTTTGAACCTGCGACTTCTGGATTCATTTTTAAGCGTCTTACCACTCGACCACGTAGGCTGTCAAGCATTGTTTTTTAAATTGAAAAAAAATTATATTTACTCTAAAAGTGGGGCCCTTATTTGCGATTAGAATCCGAGTCCTGGTTATAATAAAGCTTTTCTACTTGCGCTTTCGATAGAGCATTTAATTAAGGGCACCTCATAAAAGGGCGCCGTGTTATTATCATCAAAGGCTTATATCACCCGCGGGTAGCTACCTGCCCGAGTAGCGAGTAGGGAGCAGGGGTAGGTGGAAGGGGGTAGGGAGATGGGAAGGGTAGGCCCTTCAACATAAGGAGTAGAAATTAATCTCAAATTACCCACCCTTAGCAACACGGCGTATCAGATTAGGGAAATGATTCACTCTGCTCGTTTTTCAAAAGGGAACCAATTATGATTTATTTTGCACTGGTAACACTGGTGGCAATTTTTTTTGGGACTTTTTAAGCTTTTTGTCGCTTCAGTGAGAGCATATAGTTACCTGAGTTTTATTCTTTTTTTTTAAATCCCACCCGGTACAAAACTTTGTTAAACAAAAAAAAACTTTAAAGTGCTCTGGTGTAAACTCCAAAATGGCGCTTCAGCCCCTTTGCCTTTTCAGCGATGATATAGTAAATTGTTGTTTCAACGAGAAGTGAAAATAGCTAAATCACATAAATAATGTATGTAGGTACACAACACGTTTGGATCTATTATTATCTGAATGGACATTGGACTGTACCTACGTATCTTGATAATCGTATTTTTGGTAATGCTGATACGATTAATTTTTCATTGATTAAAATTTATCAAATTCAAGTTAAATAAAAACAGATATCTAATTTAGTCGATTCAGGTGTGAGGCATCGCTTGGGTTGAATGAGCCGAGTGAAATGCCAAACGTCAGCCAATGCGTTGTAGCCCTGTACTGTCTTAACTTGATCAAGTAAATTAACCCATTTAACTTAATTAACTCTCTTACCTCTCGGAACTCTCTTACTCAGTTAATTCTCGTAACAATCTTAACTGCAACTGCATTAACAATTATTTAATACTGTATTTTTTATTATGTTATTTTGTAGATTTACGTTAGTTTGATTATTTTATATTTTGTTGTAACTCATGTATTTCTTTAATTTCACTTGTCCCTGAGTGAGATTTTATAACTCATTGGGCTTGCTATGTATGTTAGCGAGATATTTAATTAATAAAATTAAAATTAAAAAACCCAATCAACTCTCTTAACTCTTCCAATTCTCTTAACTCGTAACTTTAGTAACTCTCTTAACTTTCTTAATTCGGTTCATTGTTGTTACTCTGTTAACTCTCTTTCAATTCTCCTAAACTAATAACTATCTTCACTCTCTTAAATTGACTAACCGAATTAACTCTCTTTACTCTCTTCCCTACATTAATTCTCAAAACTTTCCTAACTCTATTAACTATCTTCACTCTCTTAAATTGACTAACCGAATTAACTCTCTTCCCTAGGTTAACTCTCTTAACTTTCCTAACTCTAATAACTATCTTCACTCTCTTAAATTGTCTAACCGAATTAACTCTCGTCCCTACATTAATTCTCTTAACTTTCTTAACTCTATAAACTATCTTCACTCTCTTAAATTGTCTAACCGAATTAACTCACGTCCCTAAATTATTTCTCTTAACTTTCCTAACTCTATTAACTATCTTCACTCTCTTAAATTGACTAACCGAATTAACTCTTTTGAACTCTCTTCTCTATGTTGACTCTCCTAACTTTCCAAACTACCTTTACTATCTCAACTCTCTTCACAGTTTTAACTTGACTAACCGAATCGACTCGAAACTAACCTAACCCAACCTAACCTAACCTAATCCAACCTAACCTAACCTAACCCAACCTAACCTAACTTAACCTAACCTAACCAAACCTAACCTAACCTAAAACCTAACCTAACCTAATTATCTCGACCATCTCAACTCTCTTCACACTCTCAACTTGACTAACCGCATTAAATTAATTAACTCTCCTTTATCTGTTAACTCTTTTAATTTTTCTAACTTTCTTAACTATCTTTAACCGTCTTGACTTTCCTAAATCTCTTGACTGTCGCGACTCTCTTGAAAATCTTCAACCTCTTCACTCTATTTACTCGTATCGCTTAGTTGTCTTCGCTGCGATCGTCCATTATCCACACCCCCTTCATACAATTTCCCCCTCCACAGTAATGGTCCTTTGACTATGGCACAAAAACTGACACGGGACGGAGTGCAAATGAGCCAACGCAAATAACGGAACGGAATGAATTGAAACTCTATCGCCAAGAGTGTAGAGCCGGCATTAAATACGTCATGTTTTCACTATGTACGTATGTGGGCGAAGTAATACAATAATATATTCATAATAAGCAAAATCGACGTTTTTTATCAAATCATTGTGCGGGTATATAGCTCAGTGGTAGAGCATTCGACTGCAGATCGAGAGGTCCCCGGTTCAAACCCGGGTGTCCCCTATTCATATTTTTTTTTTAAAACAAATATTTTTATCATGAAAAATAATACATATATATTTTATTTCCAATAATTAGACATGTTTATTAATCTTATAAAGTTAGTGGACCTGACGGTTCCTTCAGTGTAAATAGGTAGTACCTAATTATTGCATTTCCATGTCGTCCGTATCAAAAAGACGTGAGATACTTTCAGTATTACCCTGGCACAAGATCTCCTTGAAGCGCAATTTTGGAAAGTTTACACCAGAATAATACAGTTTTTTTTAATACCTATATTGGTTTCCGTACACCAATGAAAACTATATTGGCACCAACTAATGTAATAATTTTTGTAACGTTTAAATTTTACTTTCCTTAAACGGAAAAATCTTCCTAGTTGGACAGTTAAAACCTTTACTTTAAACAACTTTAATTTCATTTTTCATTACTTATTAAAAATAAAATACGCAAATAGACTTAATTTTAAAATATTGTGTTTTCTATGAAATAAAAAAACACTTTAATTATTTTTCTTTGTAAAGTTTTATACCTATGTTTTTACTTACTATATTTAATGTTCTGAGTAATAGACCAGAACCTTATAAAATCATCAGTTCCATTTTCTTTTCTCCCATCGAGAAATACAACACGTATAATTACACTCCTTGATAATTTCACGCGAGGCCGCCATCACAGGCTTCTGTTTATTCCAAGGTGCAGAACCAACTTACCAATGGTGATGCCCCTGGGTAGACTTACTAGGTTAATTAATTGACTCGTAGGAGATATATTTTTCATATGACTTATAACAAATTTAAGCACGAACCAGCTATTGTTCTAACTACATAATTAGCTAAATTTTAAGTTATTTTAAGTTATTGTGTCCTGCCAAAAGTGACCTGCCAGGTAAGAATGTTTCTGTATATTTATATAAACTAGGAATTAATATTAACTAGAAATTAAGATTGGTACAGCGCCCTTGAGGTGATTTTTCACCAAAACGGCGCTACACAAATTATCCAAATATTATTATTAATATAACTATATTATGTACTTCTTAAAACCGTTTTTTTTTGTTTTTTAAACAACTTTTTACCTTTTTTATGGATTAAATTTTTATTCAGTGGAATTAAATTATATATTTCACACAAACGAAGTATTGAATTCCGTAAGTCTAAACTTAAACTTTAGGCGCACAGTTTACACCCGCACTGTGCAAGCGGGTTCCCTACAGAGCTTCGGACCATCCCCTATAATATTATTATAATTGAGTTCTGCTATTTTTAGATTTGGTTTTTAGTGGCGTTTAAGGCCATTGTTTGATAATGAAAACAAAAACCTAAAAATAGCAGTATAATTTATATTTTAAATTGTTTTATCATGTAATTCGAAAAATGTCCTCCACATCACAGGTGAACTCCTGGCGTGGAGGACAATGTATATAAAATATTGTAAAAATAATAATAACCAGCTCAATAATAATAATATTAAATTTAATTCAACTGAATTATTTAAAAAACTAAAATGGGGTTCAACAAATCGAACTCGAAAAACTATAAATTCTTTTTACCTGTTTTTACTCTTAGCTTTGTATAATTATGATTACTCTTTTTGTGTTTTTTTGCAATGTATTGGAGTAAAACTGTTTTTGCAAAAACAATTTTTTTTTAATTACGGATTCAGAATCTCCTGAAAGAACTACTGGCACGTGAAAATTCTTACCAAAATTTACTCTCCAAGGAAAGTTGCATCAAAATACAAAAAAAAAAACATACCAAAATCAATAATGCCATCTTTATTTCAAATTTACAGTCTAATGATTGTCTACGTTTTTTGTTGTTTCTTCTGCTTTCGTGAACGTATGCTTAGGACGGTCGAGTGAACACATCAGTGTCGACCAACAGACCGACAGACAGACAGACCAATAGACCGACAGACCAATAGACCGACAGACCAATTAACCAATAACCAATGTTCTTATCTCCAACATTCGTAAAAGGAACTCGATTCTAATTGACCGTATGATGGCTTCTTTTCAATTCACCATTTTTTTGCCATTTTTAGTTGTGTGGGAAACGAGTTGTAACGATATAACGAAGACACCCATATTGCAGAGAAGATTTCAAAGATCGGGTAAGTATCATTATTTAAAAATGCCCAAAAACACGGTAGAAATCAAAACAAAATATTACTCGTAGGTTCCCATCAAAATACGAGGCCTGTTCAAAAGAAAAGGTGAATTTTGAATTTTCGCAGACTGTGTACATTCGATTATCGATTTTTGTTTTGTTTTGTTGGTACACATATGTTTATCATATGTTAGTATTTTCAACCATTTTGGATTAGTGGTTTGTTTTTGACAACTGGAAAGGATAGTCACGTTTTTGTGTGTTCTTCGATTTTTTACTTTTGAAAAAAATGGAAAACAAATACAACATCATCCTTATAATGTTTAGTTTGTGATAATTACCCCCCTAAGCGAGAAAATACTTGTGATTAGAGAGGGAACATTATCACGTGTAACTTATAATTAAATTTTAATAGTTAAAAATAGAAATCATATATTCATAACATTAAAACATTGATGTTTATACATAAAATTAAGAACAACTTGTTACTAAAATATTCAATATGATATTCACAAATATAATACAAGGGCATGCAAAGAAATCAGACTACCAGAAAAGAATAAAGCCAACACACAAAATAGCTTACTATATAAAGGGATGAAATCTTATAATGCGCTGCCGGAAACCATCAAAATTATGCCTATCAATAAATTCAAAATAGCCTGTTAAAATTATTTTAAATGCATATAAAACAAAATAATAAGTAGTGTATAAGTTAACATATTATAAAATCAAAAATAAAATGAAATAATTAGCTACTTGTAAACTCAAATGTACAAAGTAACTAAAATTATATAAAATTACATTAATACAAACATTTAAAGATATTTTAGTGTTAAGTTTATTTTATTTTTTTATTTCGTAGTTTTTAACATTTAACGCATATTCTGTTTATATCTAAAACAATGTATGGAGTGGATAGGTGTAGGGCTAGGGCTAGGGTATTTATACATCCATTCATAGCGCATGTCGACTTAATGTTTTGTTTATTTGTATAATCACTTTTTCACAGTATTGTTATTTACAAAATATAGTTTATAACCTCAAAAACCGTTGAGTTATGTCGCATAACAAAAGCTAGTGGGCGGAGTCGCCGGAGACGCGGCAGACGGAAAACATGCTTACATACCTAAAAGTGATGCGATATTATGTGACAACTTGTCTTATATCTTTCTCTCTCACGGTTTACGACGTAAAAACCCGGAGAAAGTGATTTATCGTAAATTTGTTTTTTTTATTTATATGAATACCGCACAATAGTCTACCTGTCGTTAGTACGTAATCTATTAAAATACAATTCTATAGTGTGGTCCCCATACTATCTAATCCACATAAACAATATTGAACGTGTACAGCGCAAATTTTTACCTTTCATAAACTTCAAACTCCACATTCCAATTCAACACATAAATTACAAATTCCTTTTAAACACACTCAAAATCCACACCCTAGAAAACAGAAGGAAAATAGCCGACTTAACTTTTCTGTTCAAAATAATTCACTCCGAATTCGACTGTTGTGAACTCCTGCACCTTATCAACTTCAGAGTACCTCAGGGAGCAACTCGGCAAAATATACTTTTCTGCAACAATAATGTCACTACCAACTACCACATACATGCACCCATTTCTCGCCTACATACACTCGGGAATGAATACACCTCAAATATTGATATCTTTTATATGAATTTGCCAAAATTTTAAAGAATTTTAAACGAAATATTCACTTATCATTAATGTATTGGAACTATTATTAATTATTATTTTTTGTATTTTTATTTTTTTTTTGCTATTCATTTCTCAAAACGTTTTACTGTATTATTTCATGTATATCCTTTTTAAACTGTACTCATGCACTTACTTATGTTAAATTACTATGTATACGCCCATCAGGGCGTTAATAATAAATAAATAAATAAAAATAAAAAATAATTAAAAAAAGTTTCAACTGCTC